>JAQFYM010000055.1:0-142375 GCA_034694785.1 Agrenia bidenticulata
CGACTTTTAAACGTCACTGAAAATTTATAAAATAAAATAATAGGTACTGGAGGGTACACAATTGGATGTGTCCTCTTGAGTTCTTAGACTTACTGACTCCAGATTTAATAGCATTTTCTTCAGTACGGACCATTGACCATATACTTCCGACCTTATCATTTTCTTAGAATATCTCATCCGTCCGTCCCGATTTCCCGATAGTATATCTTGTATTGTTCACCTCAAGTACAAGTTTCGCTTGAACTTAATTCATTGCTACAATCTGCAGGGCTATAAAGTTTGAATCTATGTACTTTTAGCGAATGCAATTTCCTATACATCTCGAAAGGAACAATAACAGTGAGAGTTGGGAAAGCTGCAGTAAGTTTTGGATTTGCCTTTGTATTAAAATTCTGCAACAGTAAGGACAAACACATACGAAATGCCATAATTCCTGGAGAAATACTCTCCTTTCAATGAAATTTTATGTTTCCTGCACTGCTGTCTGGACTCCGGACAAGAGGAATTTAAATAAATTTCCTGTGTGCTTTTGATGGACAGTCAGTCTATATAGGAATTTTTTGCTCAAAAACATTCTCTCCTCCTTAGAATACTTTTCCCTGCACATTGAGTCTGTGAGATTGGAATTTTCTATCCGGAAGGAATATGATGAATGATGATGGGTAATTTCTCTTGCCTCAGCGTCTACTGTAGTTTCCACTTTTACTTTCTCTTCAAGTTTTTCGTGTCAGGAATAAATTGGGCCTCCAATTTGTTTCAATACTTTACGATTTTATAGGTTTTTTCTACGAAATTCATTATGCTCTTAGAAAAGCCATTGGATTTCCATTGAATTTGAACTCGTGGAATAAAATGGCATAGTACATATCTGTGGTAATATAAACCCATATTGGCTATACTTTTCGGCCTAAAAATCAACGTTAAAACGATTTTTAAAATGTAATGCAAGACAGTAGTCACTGCTTTAGTCCTTGAAAAGCCGGTGGATAGACTTTATCGCTAATAGTAGTTTGGGATTTATGGCTGTTGACCATGAGACATTTCCCTCAACTCAATAAATTCAAAACCTCATGAATCGAGTATTAAAACAATGGTCATTAATCAAGCTTCAAGTGCCAGAACAACTGCACAATTACATCATTTACAGACACCTTATCAATAAAATAGCCGTGGAACTCACCGAAAATGGGAAGTTCAATGGGAAAATTAGCACATTGGTGCAAACCTTTCAGGCAATTTTCCGAGGCTCAATCGCTTTACTTTTCAATGATAACTTATGATGGGTGAAAACTCAGCAAGCCATATCTATAGTATCGGAATTCAACCGTACTGATACACCCTGGTGAAAAGCACACGTTTTGATAAGAACGAATCCAATTTCCAATCCAATTACGGAGAAAACATGGGAAAGAGCTGTGATCGCTGATACTAGTGTTTTTAGAATCCAAAATAAAGGAAGTGTTCTGAACAGAGTTAAGGCTTCAGGCTTGGGCGAATTTCAATCTAGAAAAGTTGAGAATGAAATTAAAAGCTAAATATTACACTTATGTATAAGAAACTACCCGTCATGGAAATATTTTAATAAAGGACGAGGAAAGGAAAAATCCAACTCAAGTACCTACTCTGACTTGAACGATTCATGTAGCATGTGTCCAGAACTATACACAGTAATCTTTCGATCTGAACGATGCAGCTATGATCATAAATATATTGTTTTAAAATAAGGTGGATCTGTAGCATTAGCTTTTGAGGAGGTTTCATAAAGAAATCCCATTTGCAAATCTAAACATGGATATTCGACTATATACGACTAGATTATATCTTTTTCAACATGATAATTACAGTAATTTTGAAATTAATACTCCGACTGTGCTCCTCAAGTTTCATGACAATATGATCTTATAACGGTTTGGTCCCAGTATCGTTGAGCATCAGGCTTCTTACAGTATTACCTGATTAGGTATCGTAGATACTTTATGCGAATGCTCTGTTCTGTCCGTCTGTCTGAAAAACTTCCAGGGACTTCAAATGGAGTAAAGTTCTAAGATGAGCGAAATCGGCGGAGATAGAACATCGCGGTTACTATAATAACAAAGGGGGGTTCGATTTTGACCGTTTTTAAAAACTCGCCCAAAATTCCTTTTGGTACACAGGGAGCGTCATTTGACCAACCTGACTGATCAAGGGGTGTGGTTATGTCGCTATGTAGAAAAATTATAGAACCGAATTATAGCCTCTTCACTTTAGTACATGATGTAAGAGCGTAGGACCGGGGACCGCCCCTGACCCTGGGACTCTAACAAATTATACTTATACTTAACTCTTGGTAGAAATGATTGACAAGAATTGCAATAGGGATGTTATGCGATAGGATACGTAATAGCCAGAGTAGAGAAAAGTGTATTGAATAAATAGTTAGAAATATAGTGGTTTAGAATCTAGAGTAAATAAAGCTATAATAATAATTTCAGTTGGTTTTTTTTAGTAAACTTTTATACAATGGAATGGTCTGTCCCTCAGTAATGAACTATTGATTTAAAAAATTGTATTTTTATGGATTCCAGGCCGCCGAGGACGAAGATGAGATAGATTTGGTTTTTCAGGTTCGGTATATTTTGTTCATCGGATCCATTCTTTCCTTCGTTTGCCTTGTCATCTCTCTCTTCATCTTCTATTACTTCAAGTAAGTCAACCCAATTTTCTCTGTTTTAATATTTGAGAGAGGAAAAATTGTTCCCTGTCCAATTTTCATTCTTGCCAACATTTTGCCGACTGGTCATCGTACATGTTACTGGCTACCTTACCTTATCGAACAAAATCCCACGTCCAACTGTGAGCTAGAAAAAACAATGAAAGTGTAATTTTATTATGCTTTTTCGTCGACTAGCAATCTATACTTGGCCTATGATTAGTTGTTCAATGATTTTACTAGTTGCCATTGAAATATATCGATATAATTAAGAGTTCATGGAAACTTTAATCTGTTGTGGAGAAATTCGTACGAACGCGTGTAAATAGATTACTGTAACAAGTAGGGCCTGTAACATTGGCATAGTTATTAATAGAAGATTTGAACGAAGATTCCTTAACCAACTGGACAGCTTTGTCATCTGCTCAATCCAATTAACTTTCGTCCTCTACGCTTCCTTGGTTTTCGATATTAAATACTTTATAGTCAACTGGATTATTATAATAAACATGCTTCTTGATAAGCAGGGATGGTTGTTATAAAAAATCTTGCTTTCAAGGACAGTATTTAGATTGGTACACTGATTCATCTTTTATTCTTGGATAAATTTAGAAGAATAGTTTGTTCTGAATAGACTACATAATAACGTGTTTGAACTTTGAGGTATCATTCGTTCCTTATTTTATGATTCGAATCAGAGCCTTAAATCTGACTTTTAGAAGAAAGGGCAAATAGTGTACTAACTACTATACAGGTGACAGGGTGTCCCATGAGTGAGTAGACAGCTTACAAAGCATGTATCTTCAAAAGTTTTCAACAGATTTTTCTTTCGAATGGCTTAAATTAAAGGAAGATTATTTTTGCCAAAGGTAACACTTTTCGATGCAAAAATAATCCTCTCAAGAATGTGATTTTTCAATTTTTGTTTGTATCGTATTCATTTCATAAATTCCCATCAAATTTCAATATTGTTATGCTTAATGTTTAAGTTGAAATCTTCCCTTAAATTTAAGCTATTCCAAATAAAAATCTGTTTAGAACTTTTGAAGATATATGCTTTTTAAGCTGTCTACTCACTCGTGGGACACCCTGTAGTATGAAAACGGTTTTACATATCCACTCAAATTAGTTTTTAAACTAAATGTTTAATGTTTGAAAAGAAAATTATGTTTTCCAACAGTAATAACAATGAACTCAGGAAGTAGGAACACTTTCAGGGTAGATCAGTGGCTGGTCCTCCTCTTGATGCTTGAACACGAACATTTAGACATACAGTCGGAAAAGTTAAAATTTTCGGATTTCCTCTGCAAAGACTAAATATTAAAAAATGTCATGCTAAACCTGTGCAACTGAACTCATTGTCGCTTTAGAGGTTACCGGTTAGTGGCAGAAAACCGAGTCATAAATCAATCTTCGCCGTAGATAACCGTCTACTTGTCCATAGGTATGTACGAGTTACGACTGTTACGAGGGTATTGATATTGAAATCAGTAGCTAACCCTCAATTCATAAAATATACACTGAACATTTGAGGCTAGACATGCCTCAGATATAATTTGTAAAACCCTTGAATCCCTAAAACAATAGAAAAACGCTGAATAGTCAGCTTAGAACTCGGTTCACAATCTATAAGTTTAGGATAGATATTTCTAACAAAATAATGAAATTCGTAATGCCTTGCATCTGAACTTCCTGTCTATAGTATGCATGTAAACGATATAAACATACAAAAACATAAGCTCTAGTCTAAACTATCCAGAATATGCTAATTAAGCTTTGTGTTACAGTGAACCAGGAGACGCAGTATTGCTCGTTGCTAATTTAATCATTCCAAAATCCAAGCTCAAACGATAACTGTGCATTCCCGAGGATTCACCCCTACACCCCTTCACCAAAAGAAGGACAATCTTAGCCCCCTTTTATACTACCATTACTTTTTATTGCTACTCCTGAGCTTATACTTTGCTCGGAGCAATTCGGAAATTAAATTTTATCGCTTTACTATGTATTGGTTGGTATAGTCTATAATTCAGCTTCCTCCTTTCTCAAGTCCTTTGTCAACCTCAAGTAGTCCTTAGGAGTAAAATACACATCAGTCAGTGACAGAAAGAGTAGATTAACCTCAGAATTAATGAAATACATTGGACTTGTTTCCTAGCTTTGCGTTCATTGTAAATTTTACCACTTGACACGCCCACACTGAACGTCGCGAGTCTTGGGGAATACATGCAGACCCATCCTTAAAAACCCTTTGCGTATAATATCTTTAGGATTTTAATTGTTGAGTTATGTTATATCTGGGGGACTAGATGCTCTTAACAGAATTGCGGAGACAAGACAAACTTGAATTGTCTGTGATGGTAAAAGTAGCCGTTGCATCCGGTTCGCATCTTAAGGAATTTTGAACAACCGACAGTTACTTTCCCCAACGGGCTCAACTCTAAAGAAATGCTTTAAATTACAGATGCTTAAGATGTGACAGAGTAACGGTTCACGTTCATCTAATGGTCGCACTGACACTTAGATGTATCTTGCTCGTAGTCATCACGGAGCCCTTTATTTTCAATCGAACAAGTCACTACAGAAATGTGGTAAGGTTTTCATTTAAACTTTATAATAAGTTTTATCAACTAGTACGAATTTTAATAACGCATATACAGATCTCGTTAAAACTTGCAGGTAATATTATGTTTCAGAGTAAAATGTGTAGAAATGGATATTATATTTTCGATAGCGAGTAATGGCAAGCATTTCAATCTTGGTTTTAAGTTTCAATTTTATACTTCCTTTCAATTATTTCATTCAACCCAGCTAGTTTGACAATATTCAATGATACTGATGCCTAACTAAATAGATCCTGTTCCTTTAGTAATGGCTATTTTATTTCCTAATCCCTGAAACCATGCTCTATTTATCTCTAGAAACAACACTAGGACAGCCATTAGTGAGAGCTCGGCGTAGAGCGATTGCTATTGGATTTTATTCCCATTTCACAGATAATGTGTGGGGTTCGTGATAATAAAAATGATTGATGACATGGCTGCTGAAAATCCGAGGGTATTTGGTCAAGAGAGATCCCCGCAGACCCGCATAGTTTTATAATTATTTATCTACTTTCGGGTACATGGAGCATTTGATTTAATTACACAAAAGACCTGAGTACTTCCCATTCATAGGATGATGAGTTGCTAATCATCAAGCTTATGATTAGGTGTTAGGTATGTTACATATTTATGTACTGCATGTGTTACATAGTATTTTGAAGCGGCGGAAATGAGTTTCGTTCAGTAGTTGGTTCCAAAAACTGTTTTAGATTAAAGAATAGATTTGACAGCGTGATAAAAATATCCAGGAACACAGGTCTTTAATTAACTCATACTGTCAACTTTTAGACCGCAAGTGGTGCAATGTCATTGCATTGTTACGATTTCACAGCCAAAGCTCCTTGTAATCACTAAAGTGGGATGTTACAAATTTCTCTAGGACTTTGTTTGCAAAACGGTGCTATCAATCAACCTGTACGCGACGGTGACAAGTATTCACTGGATGTTCCTCCAAGGAGTCTATTTACACGGGAAGCTTACAACTAATGTGTTCGACAAAGGGACAAATTTCACTTTATACTACTCGGTAGGGTGGGGTAAGTACGAGATTGGATAAATACGTACCGGAAAATACGTACCCGGTAAATACGTACCCGGAAAATTCATATCCGGAAAATACGTATTTTGACTGTTGTAAAAAACTGGATTGATTTTGGTGTACATTATTCATCGGTACATATTTACCGGTACGAATTATCAGGGACGTATTTACCGGTACGTATTTACCGGGTATTTATTTACCACGGGTACATATTTACCGGTGTGTATTTTCCGGGTAAGAATTTTCACCAACCCGGTAAGTACTGCACATGTATGTTTTGAGTGTCGATATGTATAGAATGTATAGTAGTAGTATTTGAATGGATGTGGTTCTACGTGATTTTAGCAACGTCACCATTATTCAAATACAAGGGAGTATCACTTATAAGATTCTTCCTTACATCATGCAATAGGGACTCTTAACAATCGATTTGGATTTTATTGGAAAATGTATCCTTTCCCCAAAAAAATATTAGAGTTCGCCAGGATTAAATGAGAACATCAGATCCCGTTGGGGGCATGGAAACACGAGTCCATTATTAGGATCAAGGGTACGCAAGTAAATTTGTGCATCTTGAGGTCTAAACTTAGAAATTATTAATTTATAAATGAAATAATTAATCTTAATTTATAGTGAGCACATACAATGCATTAGTGTTGCTTGAACAGAGACGTCCATCTTGAGGATTTGAGATTGTATGTATAAGGATCGATGTTAGTTGCATTTTGCGAGCTCATCACAAACGATGTTGAAGTGGCTTTGGTTTGTTGTTCATCAAAGGTCCAGAGTTTGAAATCTCTTTGTAATCTCAAATGAACGGGATTGAGATGTTGAGATTGGATTTGATAGTGGCCGGCTGGGACTGGGGTTCAGCACAGTAGAAATAAATGTGTTGATCAAGTATCCTATCTCTAATAACCGGAAAGGCGATTGACTCACAGCTCAAAGTAGGGATTTTTCAGGATCTCACCACCCAGGTCCAATCCTTTAAGCCGTTATACACTGAGGAAAACAATGGGGAAAGTTTCGTGGCATGGATTCACGGGGTTTAGTTTCGGTGGGATTGTGAGGGTTGATTCACAAGAGGCTTATCTCAGATAAAGTGGCCCATATTAAACCGGATTACACTCTCCTCAGTGCTCATAACTCTGCTCAAGAATAAAATATAATGTATTGAGGTCCTTGGGGCGTCGGAGTTACAGCTTCATTGGCTTATCCTTGTGAAGTCTATATTCTAATTCCCAGCTTCACACTACCTCAACGTATCCATGTATTCTTGAATTTAGGACTTTTTGTATGTACTCCCTTACGAGTAGGTTAAAACTACTCAAGAGACAAAAACCCATCTATCACATATAAAAAAGGTATGTATATATATGGCCCTTTTGGCCTTTGAAATGTAAGAAATGTGACAAGAACCTTGGAGATGGCAACTGTCAGGAATATCATAATGTCTCAAGAGGTAAACATCACAAACTCTGGGCTATTATCCGAGTTTGGCATCCTTATGAAAACTCTTTAGACCTACTGTAGCATAATCCACTCTACATATTCATACACTTTGTCTTCCTTGACCCTGAAACTTTTCTCTTTGTCAACAGCATCAAAGTAAAGCTTGTGTTTTGGTCCGAATGTAGGACTTCCTCTGGTATTGATCTGTGCCTGGGCATCGAGTATGGAGATGTATCACCCCGTCGAGTGTTGGAAGGATTACAGTGATCAACCGTACATTTGGATATTGCTGGGGCCCATGATTTTCGCACTTGTGGTAAGACATCTTCGTCACATCTACTACAGCATCGTATTTCATTTTCTCTCGAGCTGAACCAATTTCTGTCCTTTGGTATTTACAACTTTGTCCCCAAGATATCCTTTTCAGCCCTGAAAAACTTCTCATATTATATTCAAGTATCTAGTCATAGCCCAAAGCCTTTAGTGAGAAAACAACAATTTAAGAAAGGATATTTTGTTATCTGAGAAAGATCAATCTCCTTGTCCATGGGAGAAAGTTTCATTTCTGCAACTTATAACCGCACAATGGGTACAAAGACTTACTTTCTGTACAATTTATATAAAAAAATCGTTCAGATTAATTTTCCATATAAACTTTTACTGGCAAGCCAGAAGTTTGCAATAAAGTTAGTTGCTAAAACGTTATTCTGAAACTTGGAGTAGGACAGCCTAGACAAAGGAGAGTTGGATATGCTATGATTTTAATCTTCTTGATTCCCTTCGCAATGGAAGAGAGCAAAGCCAAAGGGCTGCGAGTAAAAAAACAGTTAATACCTATAAGATGGAAAGCGTGGTTGCAAAAAAACATTTTTTTTATGGATCTCTGAACATTTAAAAAAAATTGAATTTCTACATCAGCGATTTTTAACAATCTAACTAAAATCTGCTGACGACAATATACAGACTTTGTAAATTAAAATAAAACTCGTAGCAAACCAACATAGACGCACACTTGCATTACTCGCGTATCAAAAGCCCCCAGACACACCATGAGATAAAATCCAGATAAATTCTCTTGGTCAAGACTCGTGAGTGACGAGAGAAACAAAAATGTGGTGAAAACGAAGGAAGCAATAAAAAGAAAATAGATCTTGTTGGTCTGTTCAATTATTTGCTTTTTGCTACCAGCTTCACTTTCCACGTCATTAATCCGGAGCGGTGCCAAACAACTTTGTAGTCTTATAAAGGCAGCGACAATTGCTTTATCTCTACAATGGCTCGATAAGTAATCAGACCTATGAAAGCCCTATTATCTATCATCTTCCAAGGGGGCCATATCCTCAACAATTCATATCCAGTAGCTTACAACAGGAATCTATTTTTCCTTAACCTAATCCAACTAGGAAAGAAAGATTTCTCTTTCACTCTCTTCATTATCCAACACATTCGAGCCTAAAAGAGAGAGTACATTTTGAATTCTATAGCAAGTAGTTGCTAATTAAATAAAATACAAGTACACTCACGAGGAAAGGTAAAAGAGGCATAGAAAATATATTGACTTACTTTTTCCCCACTTTTACAGGCCAACCTGCTATTTCTGATCAACATCATGCGAATCCTACTAACTGGAATACAACGAGTGAACACATCTACAGATGCAGCTCAGTTCAGGTACAGGTAATAGACTTGATGCGGAAATAACGTTGAGCTCCGAATTACATTCTCTCTAATGACCAAGCCAACCATTGCCATTATTCTTTCTCATAGAGAAATGTGCTTGGAACACACAAGTAGGCTGAGGGTTCTTCATCCATAGCAGATTTATATCAGACAGGCCTGTGACTTTTACGTAATTGAACTGTACTTAACCACCAACTCACTCATCTCAAATGACATAAGCACTTAAGTGCATGAGGTATGATCCTACTAAAAGGAAGAATACTATCACTTTCCGATAGTCTTGTCACTTGACTGTTCAATTTCCATGGATTAGCATACAGGAGAGCTGGGAGATTATGGATGTATTATGAGAAGGACCATGGGATTTGATATCTAAAATATTATAGAACGAGCCAACCCTGACTGGAAAGTCTGTCCCTAGCATTAACAAGATCCCCCCTACAATTTTGCCCCGTAAACTTGTGTGGTCATAAATTTGATTTATTTATGAGAGGTCCAACGTTGCAAGGCAAATAGCAGAAGCCATGTTGACAGTTGGAGTCTTGGAGGTAACTCACATAGCTAGTAGCAGCCTTATCCCCAAACACGATTGTGGTCGTCTCTAGGGTATAAATCTTAGGAGAGGGATGGCGTTTCTTAAAACCTCTCTAGACTCTCGATCTAACAAACTGAAAGAACATTCCTCTAGCTCTGATCATCCTTAAGACTTTGGAGATTTGAAAAAATATTTCCATGGATGGTTGTCTTGCAAAAAAAAAATCCTCCTCCACCTGTCTTCCAGAAAAAGGGCAGACAGTTTGTGTCCCACGGGGCGGTTTGTAGGTGTTAAAAAGTGGAATGGAGTTTGTGGCCTGTTAACAATGTGGAAATGTCTGATTTCTCTAGGAGAGCGGTGAAAGCAACGGCTGTGCTTTTCCCCCTTCTGGGAATAAACAACCTCCTCTTCCTTTACAACCCAGGGGGTCAGTACAAGAGTACTTTTGTTATCCTCAACACTGTTTGCCAATCCACGCAGGTAAGACAATTTATTTCATGTATTGATACTGCCTAGGACGTATTGAAGGAATGACAAAGAACCTTCGGCTGTATTTATTAATTGGCAGAGTTTTAAGAGTTTATTTTTACGATCGCATCGGTTGACTAGGAGGGTTTATTTATAATATTCCACTCAACTGAGAATGAAAACTGAAACAGGGAGATGGTTGCTTAATAAATGTTTTAATTCAAATTGACTTAAAAGAGAGAAAAATAATTCGATATATGCTAATCATATTAATAATTGAACTATCTAAATTCATTCTCAACTGGCAAGTGGCAAGTGGTAATTGTGGGTAGGAAAATTAAGTTATGAAAACTTTCCACAGCTAGAACCCCGGACATTGATGCTAATTTAATGAACTCTGATTATACTTGTGCCTAGAATGTTAGTCTTTAATGTACAAATTATACTCTCGAGTCTTTAACCTAAAGATGACATGATGGCCACATGGCCAGTACCAGTTCCCCTTTCGTAGAATTAACTGTGATTGAATTCACATCCCATTGTGGCCATCCGTTTTCATAAAGTCTCTTTGAACAAATGAGCACCTGTCACTCTCACACAACTGTTAGCCACCTCTGTCTCTTACCAACTGTCACAAGCAACACGAGCGAACATACATGTATCTTTGTAGTGGCATAAGTTAATTTCCCCATGAAATACATTCTGCTCCTCTTTATTGTATTCTTGTTTCTCCCCAGGGGATCTTCGTCTCAATCCTGTACTGCTTTCTCAGCTCAGACGTTCGAGACGCGATTCGGCGTCAGTACCGTCGATTTGCGGCCAGAAGGAGCGCCAATTCAGTTCGTCGACATGCCCGAAGTAAACGGGGATCCAAGTACAATGGCAACAGTGGGAATTATAACACGACGCCAGGAGAACAGCGAGCCCTTTTTATAACACCAACTCATTTCCGAAGTAAGTTTAAGACAAGGAATTCTGGCCGAAGTCAAAATAGCAAAAGTCCATCTCCGGAGACCATCAATAACATCCTTCCAAGCGAGACTCCATCGCCCCCGTCACCCTCGGGGTTTCATTCTCCCGGTGGAGACCATCAGTTACCCCCACCAACCTGTCCTTGTCCTTTGGCAGGTACAAAAACTCATACGGACAGTCGATACGAAGTCTCTATTCCTATGAGAGACTTTAGTCAACTTAAGAATTAGAATTAATGGATTTAAGAAGAGCTAAGACTTCATTACACTCTGTCTGACTGACCTGACCTTTTCATTTCCGAGCTGTACGTGTATTTTGTGAAGACGTGGATTGGAGGGTTAAATTTATTGGCTTTGTACAAGTGGTGTGTATAGGAATTCGATTGCTGATGGTTTATCATGGATTTGATACGTAATAATATTTGTGCTGAACTATCAACAGTGTGTACTATAAACCATTAGCCTCAGACTCAGAGAGCTATTTATCAAATTTATTATCCCTGTCAGATAGTCCATTTATACTTTTGAGACCCTCGGAAAAAGAGTATTTGTCTTGTGGGCATCAGGGTACCTTGTTTTATATAGTCTTGCTTTATACTTATTAAGAATTTGTTACTTTACTAAAGATTACAAATGGTGTACCTTGTTATTATCACCAATAAATGTCTTTTTCAATATGGACCAAACATGAATGGCCATTTTTCATTTCACAGGATAGTGGTGGGGCGGGACTACGCGTTCTCTTATTTCAAGAGACCTTTGATGAATGTTGACTGACTTATTGACAAACCTATTCATGCCATTCCCAATTACATATTCTAAAGTTCCCTTTTGGTTTCATCTTATTCCAAGTATTATGTCGTTATTATTTAAAGAGTATGAATTAATAATAAATACGTTTTTTGAGCATTGGGACGGTGTCAGATGTTTTCAGGAAATCTAATAGATCTGTAGACACAGAATTATGATATTTCACTCATCCTTCAACATCTACTTTAGCCACCTCTGGTTCTAATTAATATTTATTTACTCATATCAACTTTTCTAAGGATGCGCCTATGGAAACTTGTAGTATTGAATTAATAGGATTCAGTGAATCAGAATTTGGAACAAATATTGCTGGATAAAATCTATAGCAAGATCACCCACTCCAGAAGCTCCTCTGAAAGACAGACTCAAAGGCTACCTAATTATCTCCAAATGACACATTTAATATATAGTAACGAGTGAACCACTTTCTAAAGATTATATACTACCTACTAATCTATGTAGCCCTACTGAGATTGATTGGATCAGTGAAACTGACTAATTCAATAATCTTTGCTTGAACCTCTGAGGGTGTGACTAACTGGGAAAGGCAATGACACAGGCTGCCTTTGGCTAAACTGAGTGAAATATAAACTAAAAATTCTATTCAATATCATCTATTTCATAAATTCCTGAAATGCGATTGAAAAACAATAGCCCCTTGGCCCATTCGTCCAACATTCCACTCCCAACAGGTCTTGAACACAGACTTGTTCATGAATTACCACCTTTTTGAAGAAAAAAAATCCTAATTTCAGGTCCCAGCCAATTTGTTGAGTGTTTTATCACCCCGTTACCATTACAGCCTAAATAAATGCAATATATATCCTCATTGTAGCTTGTAGAGTTCAGCATAAGCCCTTACTTCTCATCTAATAAACGTGAAACCCACTATTGCGGATCGGAACAAAAAAAAATCAGATTGATTATTAGTCTCTGGAGGGATCTCTACCCTGCAGTCCTTCTTCAACCTTTCAATTTCACACCTGAAGGGCTCCGTAATCTTATAAGAGTGAATCAGTTTCCAATAGTCTCGTTGTGTCTAGGTAGCTACCATATAAACGAGATAAGCTATAAGCACATCCTGATGTGAAATGTCGAAATAAAAGGCAGTGGTGGATACTTTACGTTTGCTAAAAGGCCATCTCCCCAGAAAATCTTCCGAGGATTTCCCTAACGGCTTTCTCCCGTCGATCTTTATTGCCCTCTGAGAAAGCAAGCCAATTTTTCCTACATTCTTTCGACAATGTCGGATAGCAGTATAGCACGTACACGTGGCCGTAGGCGTACACACCATCTCCACATAATATTTGTAAAAATGTTACTCTCAGTTGGCAATCAAAACTGATTTTTTCCCCATCGTTGCAGAGACGTATAATTTACAATGAAAGTAGACGGACACTGGAGGGACACGGCATGGATTTATTTATAGGTACGGTGATTCATTGATTTTTCTTAAAAGAAGGACGAAAGTATTTACCGGAACGAGAAGAAGTGATTCTCGTCCATCTTTACAACGTCTTAGGTCTCTGTGAAATGACTCTTCAGTTCCGATGTATTAACGGAATAACTACATTACGACATGTCTCACATCCACGCCTTCATTTCCTACATCCATTAACAAAGGTGATAAATTGGTCCTTTGGAATTTATAACGATCCTTCCTTTCCCTTCACCTTCATCGACATATTAAACTGAGATTCAGGTCAGAAGCCTAGGGAACAATCGATACGAGCTCCTTGAATTTTTTTGGTATATCAGACTGGGTAATGCAAATTTCTCAGAACTGATTTAATAGTTTCTAAAATGGCTCATTCCTAGACCTCAGGTCAATATTGAATGTTTAATAGATTATATTTCAGACTCTAGCATTTCATTGTTTTTAATTATATTTTATGTGTAGTATCTAATTGGTGATAAAGCTATAAAATCTTATGGAAAACCAAAACGTACAAGGTACTCAAGGATTTCAATTCATCGATGTTCTTCCCAATTCTCAAACTAAACCATGAAAGCTGATTTGGATCCAATCCCTCTCGTGTAAAACTGCAGGACAAACCTGTAGACTTTAATAAACACCTGTTCATCTCCCTTTCTCTCTTGTAATTTTCTCCGAAGTGCTTTGACGACAATGACATGGAATATGACTTAAAGTTAGTTGGGGTCCCAGATTTTTATTATATTCTGGCATAATACGTCAATAGATTCTTTGAGCAATTCGTCTTTCAATATTGAATGAGTCTGGCTGGGCTGATGGAATGAGTAGATGTCATGAGTATAATTTTAGAAATGGATTCCTAAGAAGAGATTGAAATAGGAATCATGATACAGGCCCCATTATTTTCTAGGATATATGAATGATATGGCTTCTTCATCCTGTAAATCAAATGAGTCGATAATTCGATTAAAGACCACAATGTCTTTGCACTCTATTTCCCATGGCACTTATTAATTGAGCACATTGTGATATAGGAGGACCATTGAATAGATATTGCTTTACAAATGGTAGTGGCTTTGCAAGGGACCCCAAGGACTTTACAGTGATTCTGGGAGGGATCAGCAGTAACTTTTACAGTAACAGACAAGATTCGAGTAGTCAGATTTTTTCGGTAATTTTTGGCATATATATCTTCCATATCTAATAAAGATATATATTAAAATGAACTTACAAATACTAATAATTAGGTTGACAAGTTAGACATTTCCGATTCGTTCAACTACGAGAAATTCGAAGGGGACATTGCCATCATAAGTCTCAGCCGACCTGCCCACTTTTCAAATCTAGTCCTCCCAGCCTGCCTCCCTGAGAATAATGACGATGCTCATCTCTTCATTTCAAATGGACGACCTGGAGAAGTGACTTATAATTTGAATAATTAGAACGTTTTAAATCTATTGGAATTTAAAGGAATGAATTAAAACGCGGAATTCGGCCACCCATTGTGTAAAAATGCCACTGACAGGGAGTCACTTAAGTTTATCTTCAAGTCTTCGTTGAAAGATTAAACTTTTTAATAGAACTGTCAACTGTATAGACTTATCTGCCTAAATTGAGGGAATTTATAATTAGTCTTTGAATTGAGATAATTATTTTCAACGAGCAAAGTTTTAAATTTTAAATTTCATGAACAGATGTCTGATATTTCAAAATCAGGCAAAAATGTGCTTGTTTCAAGTGTTTATCTACAATATCTGTTTTAATTTGTCCCTTCTGGTCGTCTTACGTAATATGCAAACCTTTCAAAAAAGTGCTTTATTCAGATCCTTGAAAATATATTGTCATAAGACATACATTCATACCTTGACAAATTCAAATCTAACATGCAATTTAATACCAGGATTTATTTGCAAGATGGCGAATTTTGGAAACATAAAAAGTCTCGGGTTATTTTTAAACCCACTCAGATTCTACATTAACGACTGAACTTGAAAATTTAATTTTATAGTGCAACTTGTAGAGCTATCCAAAAACCATTCAAGTGGCACTTGTCGCCGTAATTGCTTCCTGCTCAAGTGATCCGCTAGAGATTTATTGCACGCGAACCCTTTGTTCTTACAAGGAACTATAGGACGGGAAGACCTATTACAACATACAACCGATATGAATACGACAAAACTACTTTGAGAACTAGTAACGTCAAGCGTGTTAATTTACATGTGCATAGAGTTCCTGAAAGTTCTTATGTACAAATCCCTCTAAGAGAGTCAAGCTCATTTTGCTGACGCGTGCTTTGTGAATTTGATATGCGTCTAGACGTCGTCTTGTGTTGCATTACATCTACATTAGAACGATAGGTCAGAAGTGTCACAAATTCAGAAGTTGATACCAAATGCTTTATAGAAACCTTGAGAAATTCAACATTCAATTTAAGAGCTTGAGAAATCCAATCTTGCTAACATATTTATATTAAAAAATATTAGTGATTGAAACAAAAAATTACACTTCAGCCATCCGTTGTTGGAAATATTTTACATTTAGTTTGAAAATCAAATGCCTAGTTCCTAACATTTTCTGCTTTACAAGAAACCGAAATTGTAAATGGCAGAGTCTTCAAAGCAGACAATTCTACCAGTTTCCTTCCGTCTCCACAGATTACTAAGCGCTTTATTTAGGACTGCATAACCGGAAACACCGCACATTCTCTGTTTAGTGTAAGATAAGATTGCTTAAGGCTAGACTGAGTATATTATTATTTATTTATTTAGTATATAATTATACGGGCTAGACACAAAGACCAACAAGATCAATCACTTTACCCCCTAGAATATCAACGAGATCTTTGTGCCACAGACAGAATGATTGCTCTGATCTTAGAAAGGATACAGTTTGACAGACTCCGGATTTCCACGAAACATTGTAGTAATGCATCATCCAAAATAAATGCTAACTACTACAATAAGCCCAGAGATAAATAGACTACTGCCGAAACAGGTTTTTCCCACACACAAATAGCCGTGGTGGTTGGTATAGGTGGAAACGTGACCCAGGCTTCCCTAACATTACAAAAATCATAGTATGTAGCTCCAAGAGTTATTTCTCGCCAGTTTGGAATGTGGCCAAATACACTGTCATTAATTTCTGAGCTGAACAGTGCCGAAATGGAAGTCCTGTCGACGATTATGTTCCGCTTTAAGTTACAACTGTCAATAACTTAGCTTGGAACGGTCTCATTTGTCCATGATTCGTAAATACCTACCAGCGTGTGCATCTAAGCCGCTTTCTCCTTACCTATATTTCTATCTTTAAAGGTCAGCGTCAGTTTGAACTTTTGAATAAAGGTTATTTGCCAATGTGAAACGTTACACTCAAGAATACCTCAATAGAAATTGTGGTAAAGATTGATAGTACAAGATTTAATATATCTTTTGTTATAAGTCCTCTTACATTTTAATAATGGACTAGGCGAGCTAGAGAAAAGTTTGACTATGGCACGAAATAACCTCTTGTGTTAATAATGAATGTTGGAGTGGTACTTATTTACAAGTGGATCTTATTGAGGAAAAATTCTCTTCAAAAACTCCTAAGGCACAAGATGAGCGGAAAAATTTACATGATTTCCTTAAAATACATGCATTATAAAATTG
The DNA here is from genome assembly GCA_034694785.1 of Agrenia bidenticulata. Lineage (NCBI taxonomy): Eukaryota > Metazoa > Arthropoda > Collembola > Entomobryomorpha > Isotomidae > Agrenia > Agrenia bidenticulata. The sequence goes on from JAQFYM010000055.1 coordinate 17,333, forward strand.
GACGAATAACTTATAACTTATTACCCCTAGGGCATTTTATGCTGAAAATATAATATGATTACTTTAAAGCCGCATCGCATCGGTAGCATATTATAATGATCTACCTTCATGCACTTACTGGGGAAAGCTAGATGATGATGGATTCCCTAGGGATGAGAACTTTCAATCTTCAGCATATTCTTCACGAGACAACCTGATAAACCTGGTACAATTCCAGCCCGATCTCTTTGATAGATTATTTGCTCAGCAAATTGGGATTGTATTCTACCATGCTGCATCCTGCATACTGTCAGATTCTAATCGATATTACTCCAGGAGTCAACAGAACAAAATCCTGAAGAATATTATAGATGAACTGGGCTGAATTTAAATCTACAGTTAATCTCCTTAAATTAAAAAGCCCAGCTTGTTCACCTATAGAAATTGATGGATATCAACCTAGTACGGAGTACAGACTAATCACAAGAGGATATTTCAATAATCTTTCATTTAATTGCATCTTAAAGTTCCATTTATAAATCAATACTCTTGTCAAATGGAATTTATTTCCGTGTTCCAACTTCCAACTTTCAATATCACGTATGAGCACGTCAACTTTAAATTCAGAAATAATCGAAGTCAATAAATCAAATTCCTTCCCAGCATTTCAAGTCACACCAATGGTATTACATAGTTGTTCCATTACTGTCTGTCCCTGAAATGAAATCGTGAATGGAATCATCAATGATTTCTCTCTTGAGCATCATAAGGACATTAAAAGTCTGGCCTTTAATCTTGAGAGTTTAGAGCAAATATATCTTTATAGCTGAAGGTACACTGTTCGGTCACACTGAATTAGGAAAACCAAAGTAGACGAAGAGGGGAGATAATCTGATTCAATATCGGTGAAAGCACTCAGGAGGTATTGAAAGAGAGAGTAGCTCTTTACACTGGAAAACAATGGGAAGAAAGATAATATTCAATGGTTGATGACCCTCTCTGATATTATGTATTATCCATCAATAGATACATTTTCTTCCGAAATTCAATTAGTGGAATAAATCAGGTTCGGAAATTCGTTGGATTTACAAAATAATTATTACCATACCTTTGATCTGCAAGTTTTGGGTCTAACGCTCTAATTGATTACAGAGACGGGGGAGGCAATTCCAAATATATTTATTTTATTCTTATAATTGCCCACGCACTTTTGTTAGGGGCTTGTTCTTTTCTGTAATATTATTGCTGTGGGTCTTAGAGTTAACAAGAGTGAGAGCGAGGGCTAAATGAGCCTATAGTGGCCGCTATATTGCGGCTATATACAGCCCTCGCTCTCACTCTTGTTAACTCTAAGACCCACAGCAATAGTATTACAGCAATAATACTAAAGTTCACATAAGCTCATGAGTCTAATCTAAATAATAATTGCCTCGAATATACTGTACATTTTTTGCCCGAGCTTATGGAATCGTCATGTCTGTCTGTCCGTATGACGAGTTTGGGTAAATTGGTGCATTGTATCACTGTATTTTTTTACTTAAAGTAAATAATACACCCTGGCTCGGGTTTCGGCAAGTTGTACCAGTACATTTTTATATTTTAAATCATATTTTTAGCCCGAGCCAGGGCTTATGTGATCACCGTGTCCGTCCGTCTGTCTGTCCGTCCGTCATCACAATAACTCTCATTAACCGTGTATGGGGTCAATATAATGGATGAGTTTAGTAGGTGACCTATGGTGATCAAAAGACCCCCACCGGTTATGGTTGCATGCATAGGCAACATAACAAAAATTGAGCTAGAGACCTGAAATTCTTGTATAATAATCTTGTATAATCTTGTATAATAATATAAGATCCAAAGTCCAAATTTGTTGACACCATTAGAGAATTACCCATGAGTATGAAGGATAAAATGCTGTTGGATTGGGTTTCGTCAGTCTGCACAGCAAAAAGGAAAATCTCTCAAATTGGACGTAACTAAAGCTGATTTTCAATATCACTAGAATCCTCCTGATCGATTCCTTTATGAGCTGTGAGTTGGGACTAGCTGGACCTTTGCTTTGTGAATAGTAAAGTAGTAATCAGTAGAAGTGCACCTAGTTATTTTATCTGTGTCAAAATCCATGGAATGTTTAGAGTCTTTAGAGCTTGCCGTTTGCACGCACGTCCCAAATCCAAACTTGATGTAGAACATGGAGCTGGGGAAAAACTATGTTTCAAAAAAGTTATTTATTTACCACCTGCTGAATAGTAAGCGGGAGTGGTAATTAATATTTCCATAAATAAAACCATGATCAATTAGCACGAGAATGAAAAAACAATTTATAAATGGCTCTTCCGCAACATTCTTTTGAGAAATGGAATAAAACCAGCATGTCCTATATTTCAAATTGTCTCTAGCCCTATGAAAAATAGCAAAAACTTGGATAGCATTATAAGCAACTCTACTAACAGGGCTAGTCTATTCATCAACCCAGTCTACTTTAAAATATTTCCATCATATTGATTGAAGAGGTTTATGAAACATAAATATTATTCTTTTGCGGCTTAAATTGACTGCATGCCACGACGCAGATAAATCATCTTTAATTGTTACATGCGAAACCGGAGCCTCAACGCGTTTTTTTGTTGTACAAAAGGAAATGAATAAAAAAAAGTATAAAAAAACGATGCTCAAGCACATTCAACTGATTTAAGCTTCTACTCATTCGGCAAACAAATAAACAGTATTTGAAAGACATGAGTAGTTTATTTCTTCATCATATTTGCACGATTGTGGGGGCTCTAATTCGGGGGAACATAACACCAACTTGAAGTATCGACAGAAGACTTAAAGAACAAGGTGAGACGTTGAAAAGTTTTTATTTATCGGAGCTTTCACATTTTCTGCACGCTTTCAGTTCATATGCATAGTGAAAGGTAGTGCGAGCCCGAGCGCGTAGTGAAATGCAGGGGATGCTCAAATGCCGTACCTCCTTTGGAAAAGAGTGTGTAAGTTTATTTAAGCAGATAATTTGAGAGGATCCCACGTACTTTACTTCTTGAGACACAGATTAAATGCACTACCAATATAATAAAAACAGTGTACCTAATGTATACCTTGACCCTCTGACACAGTTTAGCTCGTGCCTCTTCCCCTTCCGTTACCTGTACGGCAAAAATAATCAACTGTCCTATAGCTTTATCGACATGTCTAGGTGAACGGGATACGTTACAAAAGTAATTTATTAAATGGACGACAATTCAAACTTTAACAACTATGAACAAATTGAATCGGCATTGTCAAATTGATTGTCAAATCTATAGAAGTTGACCTTTAAAGCGCGACTCAGTACACCGAGTTGTGATCTGCCTTAAATATAATGACTTTTAAATTTAAATTTGTAAGCTGTAATTTAAGCCGTTACAAATAAAACTCGGTTTAGAACTTTGAAGTCGAATCTGTTCCTAGTCAGGTTAAGATTCAACCTTCTCATAAATGCTTACTTTAAGTTAGGTTAACAATTAAGTTTTAACCGAATAAGTATTCAATAAATTTGGACCTGTATCACTTTCACTAGCATAGCCACATTTTATTCTTGTATTTAATTCAAATCCGTAATCCATACTTCATTTAATGGAAAATGTTAAATAAATTCTTGAGGAAAAAGTAATAGAATACATAATTTAAATTATAAGAATTCATTCATTAATGGATTAAAAATAGCCAGAATGGATATTTCCTGTACGTTTTTCAAGTGTAAGCATTTTTATGATATTCAACTAATTAAAAGCACAAATTGTTTCTTTCTAGGTATAGTTAGCTTAATTAAAATTCTACTACCGCAGGTTTCTCGGAGAAAATGTTTAAGCAATTTACATCACTGTGAAAAGATAGATACATAAATGTAAATTTGTTACAGCCTAGCTCTCGATTTCAATGAGACAGAATAAATTGTTATCAGTTCAAAAGTTTTGGTTTGTTTTCAGGAAAGTCAACATAATGTTTATCTGCTCGAACGCAGGTCATTTCATTAATTAACTAAAAAAATCATCAGATATTTTTGAAGGAACGAACAACAGAATTCGCTTCTAACTTTCGTTGAATGCATTTTGATACATAAAGCTTACACGCCTAGGCCCTGATAACGAATCTGGGAAACGTCGAAAAGTGTCAATTTGAGACAGGGAAAGACTAACTTTTGACTCTTAGAGTATTTTTTTTAGCTGTACATGGTAGGACGATGTCAGTGATTACACTTTTTTCGATTGTAGGGTTCAAGCGCAAATGCAGTTTTTATAAGATACCTAAATATTTTCTAGCGTGGACACCGCGTGTTACTTGAGCATGTAATAGCACTGATTTGATAAGAGCATTGGGTGTCACGACTTTGTATTTGATAACAACGATAGAAGATGTGAATGACTATTTTGGATTAAATTTACATTGAGAAGCAGAAGATGTTTTCAAAATGTAAATTGACATTCTCAGGCGAGTTCTCAAAATCTTGTTTTTTCATATTTATATTTAGATTGGCATATCCTTTACCAGGTTGAGATGAGATGGGAGAGCCAGAGAAAAATAAACTCAGATATGTATTCATGTATATGAAATAAGACAGTAATTTTGATAAAGTGTAAGCAGTGAAGATTTGGAATTTTTTACCCTATAATCTATTGCTTATTTATTTAATGTAATTTAGCCTCTTTTGAATTTCAACGAGATCAGAAAGTTTGCTCAAGTGTTCACTGAGCGATCTTGTTTTAAACATATTTCTGCATTAAGTCTTCAAAATCTCATTGATGTACCACTCTAAGCTTTTCATATCCTGAAATTGATTTTCCAGCTCTATATTTGGATACAATTTCATTACATAAACATTACTATGTACAAACACTTATTACCTTTGACATTTGAGACAAAGATTGGTACATACATTTTTTCCCAAAAGGTCACGGAATCTGAATTTGTTTAGTACTACATCCTGAGTTATTATCAAAAATACGGCGTCTGACGAATAAAATTAGGATAGAATATATTGTCCAATAATTTTCACTGGGTAGTGGCCCGCTAGTTGAATATAAATCCTGGAGTCTTCGGACTCAGATCTATTTAAAAACTTTGGTAATGTGGCGTGAGAACCTAGAGTTTCCAATACGAATATTACTGAAATTGTTACACTGAAATTATACATGCATATTAGCACCCTTTGCAATCGTACTAGTTCATCAACCTTCCCGATTTTTAAATTAGGGTTACCAGACTGAATTGTTAGAAATAGTCTAAGGAAATTCTCAGAAAGACCGTTAAACTGTACTTGATTGACATTGAAATTAGCATTCATCCGACTCAAACGCAATTGCAGTTTAATACACCGGAACAAACGGATAACGGATTTTGATTTGAGAGAGAGATCTCCGTTTCAATTCCTAGTAAATTAGCATCTATATGGGTAGCCTTTGTGAACTATTTTGCAGGTCTTGTATGATTTCCACTTCAATACAGCCCACTCCGAATCTTGTAAGAGACCTCAGGCTTTTGGTTATTAGCATTACACAAACAACACTATTCCATCAAGGTGGAAGTCAATAGAATCATCACACAATGACTTCTCAATCCTTTCATGCTTGAGGAAATTTAATTGTAATTTATGAAAAGTTGAAGGCAAACAAACCAAAGTTTGAGGAATAGTCATTTGTCCTGAAGATGCCTTTGACACTCCTTATATAACCACTACCACTACTTAGTAAATGAACAAACGATGATTCATCAGTTTCAATATCAAGATTTAGGTACAATTGTTGGAGAATTATTTTCAGCTGATTTATGGAGAGAGGTTTGAGGAAATAAGCTCAGGGATCGGTTTTGCTTAACAAAGAGCAAGCTGGAAGAAAGTTAATTTATTTCTCACTATCTTAATTATTGGAAAGTTGTTTAGTTAGTTAGTTGATTAAATAGTTAAATCCGATCCGTGAATATTGCTTAGCTTAATAACGTCTGTTGGTTTATAATTATTGTTAGTTCAATTGACGGTTTCTAGTAGCACGTTAAATATTCCTTAGACAGTGGCACAATCGAGATTCGAAATTCAAAAATGTTAAAACTATGAATGAATTATTCTCACAATTTGACTTTCATGCATTTAATCCACAGAATTAAATTGGGAAAGATGGCTAGACGAACACAAGCGATTGGGAAATAATAAAAATATACATAGCTCAATAAATCTCAGAACTTCAAGGAAAAATATTTATAGATATGTTCCTAGATTCAAAGGAGAATCCAATTACAGAAATTCCTTTCCTTAATTTCCAATCAAAATCTCGAACATAATGTTTTCCGAGGAGTGGGTATATTTGGTACAAGATGTGATTACAAAAGTAAACCACAGCAAATAATTAAATTAATTAACACTTGACTAATAAAGAGACCAAGAGAGATGCTGAGAACTGTGACGGCAGATCAAAAGGTAACTTCACCATAGAACCCTTTCAAGATTTCATTGAGACACACTGTCAACTTTTGGTTGGATAATTAAATTACATAATTGGAAACAATAAAATATTTTCATTATAAGTCAAAGTCAAAAGCTACGCAGTGAAAAAGTAAGCATTAACCAGTATGACTTTGTAAATGATTGTAGGCTGTGGAAAACAAAATCATTTTCATCTGTTCATATGATACGAACTATTGCAAAGTTATAATTAAACATGTAATTCATTGGAAAAAATCAGACATTGGTAACTGTATAAAGCGAAAATTTAATATTCACGAATCTCAGGCACAGTGTGGAAACTTTCGCACAACTTTGCAGGTCATTTCATCAAAAGTCACGAGCCAAACTTTTGTTCATGTTTCGTTAAGTGCCGTAATCATCGTCTCATGAATAAATTAGGAGGAGCGCAAAGTTGACAGTACACATATGTCGAGAATAACGTATGTCAACCGCAAAATGAAAGTTGGACGAATCAATTTCTTGCAGACAGCAAAATTACTTGATTCTCTGTCTGTGCCTCGCGTGTCCCTGCTGGAGAAGACATTTAAAATAGTTAGCAATAACCAAGAGGGCATGTTAAATTAAGTTGACTAATCCAACTTCAATTCAAATTTAACTTGGAACAATTAAGCATCAAATCTTCCTAGAAACATATCGCCTGTTTGATAACAATGCCATAGTAGAGTTTTTAGTAGTTTCCCGTCTTATAATAAACGCTCTCCTCCTTACAGTTTGAGAACTTATCTTTGAGAGTTTTATTACTTTTAGTCAAGCAAGAATAAGGAAGGAAAGAGTTTATTAAGAAGGATGCAAGAACTAGGAAAGTTTAAGGGAATTAAAGTTATTACAACAAATTATATAACCCTGGTAGATTCTGAGAGTAGAGATTAGGCTGACAGTATGCATAGGAACATTTGAAGTGAACTTTGAAGATGTTTTAGAGCCTTCGTAAGAGTAACTTCTTTTTCACTTTCTCCCTGAGCTGGACGATTCTCCCTGAATAAGTTCCTTCACTTCTTCAGCCGACATTTCACAATACTGTGCAATAGAGGACAAAACAATTATTGAATTCCATCCTTCCGAGAAGATAGAGATGTAAAATGGCCGAGAAGGAAGTATTAAATCCTTTAGTACTTTCAAAATTTGCTATATTACCTGATCCACTTTACTCTCATGGAGTTCCATGACTCTGTCGTGGAAGCGACAGACCCTTTGTGCCGAGTCAGTCACTGCAAAGTTCCAAAAACATGTTAGTACATCATTTTTTTTAAATTGACAACATTTTAATCAAGCCCGGCTTGAGAAAATATCCTTTTAAATGAATAAAACAATTTTCATTGTACTTTAAAAAATGATAGTGCATGGCATTGGGTATTGACATAACCTAACTAGGTAAAAATATGACGGCTTCAGGTGTGACTTTAAATAATACCCCTGCCATTTGTTTGACCATACGGATCACAAGCATGGGAAAATTATGCGTGGGTTGAGGCTTTACATGGGTAGTAATTTTGATCTCATTACCTTCATCTCCCATATCGACCAAAACTTCATCGTAGAATAGAAACACTAGGAACAACAGAATTTAAAAGCTTTTTATAGAACTGCTGACAATTGAATCACTAGGCTTGCATACGAAGTATAAAATTACATTACCTGGTCCTGTATAGTCCATCCAAGAAGAGGGCTTGACTGCCGGGAAGTGCTTTAGGATCTGCTTGGAAAACATGTCCACATCCAGATCCAAGTCCTCCTTTACCTTAATATTGTAAATGAAACTACCCAGTCAAATATTTTCCATTCAGAAGATCCCCCCATGTGCACAAAACTACAAGTTACCACTTTGATGGACTGTAGAAGACATGTTGCATCACACTGTAATGAAATTGAGTTTTAAAATAATTTAAGATTCTTGCTAAGCCGAGCTCCCCATTATGATAATGTCATGGTATTTGGAGAGAGGCTTTGCATGAATAAATTGCAAATTAAAAATCCAAAGTTAATGCATTACTTCGTCACCCATTTCATTAATGCAAGTTTTGAGCTGCGTCTCGTTCCTAGGGGCTTCCAGGATTTCCGTTATTGTCCAAGGAAGGGGCTTTCCGTGACAGCATCCAGAGGTCACACGCCTTTTGTTGTAGTAGCAAAAAGGCTTCAGGTTCTCATATTCTGCCTATTAGTTTAAAATACCGTTTAATTTTATAGCCCGACATCAACCTTCTGAGCTCTTTTCTCCCAACTTCAAAGAAAAAACACCCATTTACCTTAATCTTAGAAACTGTGCTGAAGTCATCATTCTTAGGCATTCCATTACTGCACAGGTAGATGAGGGCATCCCGATAGCATTTCTGAAATCCGAGGGGCGTGTAACAAGGAAACTCTGGATTCTTAAGTGCTTTAAAGCAGCCGAGGTAATCTCGCATTATCGTTCTCAACTTGGATTGAGATGTGACGGTAAGTCCTTGGGACAAATGGGCCAAGAATTTTTCAGGCACAACTTTCCCCTGACTGTCGATCTTCATTAGAATATAAAACGAGACCGAACCATTTTTATTTTAACTTGACTCATCTCATTGAATAGTTAATTTACAGTTGTACCAATTCTGGGGCTGAGTAATTCACTTACCATACCACGTTTCTTCAATGTGCATGTGTAGCTGCACCACTGAAATTTAAGGAAATAAATCTTTCGTTCAGACATTTGAAAACATTATAATTTCATAAATGTTCGTAAGAATATGATCGTATCATTGGGACTTTCGATGTACCTTCCTTTAGAGATGAATGAATTTTTAAATAATTATGCAAATTGAACAGAATTCCCAGCAGGGCAAGCGTAAACGATTTACTTACTGTCATGCTAAATTATATCATCAATTTATTGGATCATGGAAATGGAACTGTCACAAAGTGACGGAGACTGAGAGCTGAGGCATTCTTCAGAATTTGGAAACCCTAGGTTGTGCCTTTGCGACTATACTGCTAATAAATTGCTTTCAATTTAAAACCTTGAAGCGATTATATTACCAATTCTGAAGAATCCAGAATACCATCGGCCCCAGTTTTAGTAGAAATGGCACACTCCCCTTCGATCTCAGGTTGTACAGTTGCGAGTGGAAGCTGCTTTCCTTGGCAGCAAATAGCTCCATCAGAGTGCCGTTGGTAGAAGGGGACTTTAGTACCTCGTCTGCAGAACCGCTCCTCATCATCCAGTACGTAAATATGCTGATTGTTGTTATAGCCGGTAGTAGCAGGTTGATGATGGGGTTTTGTGGAATTGGTCGGTTTAGATTTAGTTGCTTTTGTATTTAGCTTTCCATTCGCGTCAATCTTTTGACTTTCTCCGAGATGCTGGAGAAGTCCGAAGATTATTAAGGAATACAAACTTGTCAACTTCATCACTGTAGATCAACTCTTGATTGTTGTACTTATCAAGAATGACTGAAGCTAGGCTATTGGATAACAATGCAGAGTAGGATTTTTTTTAGTTCAATGGTTTTATTAGTGACAAAAATACATAATATGAGTAAATACGTAATTACGTTCGCTGGTTCAAGTTATCTAAAGAGTTTTATGTCATGATACACGTAGGTCATTTTTATATGTAAAAGACTTTGTTCTGCTTTTTGATTGAAGAAGAACGGATATTTAGTCCTTTCGTTATTAAATACATTACAATATGCAGCATGCAGCCGTTCGTGCTGACAGAAATGAAATATATTATATTATCAGAGAAGGGAAGATCATTTTAATCATCCCTGTGTATTAATTGTAAGATACAAATCCCTATATGTTTCAAGTGCAAACCCTAAAATTAACTACGGAGATGGATTTATTTTGCATATCTTACTTCAGTGAAGTCAAACAAATTGTAAACAGTTTTCAGCAAGAATTTCATCATAAGACATTAATGATTTTTAGTAATAGGAATTAGATTCAAGTTCAATAAATTATAAATTAAAACGTTAAATATGTACTCTAGTATTCATTTGTACACATGAATGAATTGGCAAAATCGGTTTAATCAAAATAAATCGATTAAAGGCAGTAAAAAAATATTTCGAATGACAGACACGTAGAATGAAAGTACATAATAGGATCCATAATGAGCTAATAACGGAAACCGCAATAGCATGGGGCTATTAGTTTTAATGAAATTAAGAAAACTAAAGTAAATCAACTACCGTTATCACAGTGTTCTTAATCCAGTGGTTAAAGTAAAATCCGGTGATAATAATAACACTTGATGGACATATCCAAATAAATTTCAGTTAGTATTTGAATTGTAATCACTAAAGCGAATTAGCAAGCAAGAAAAAAACCGATTCCGCAAAATGAGAATTTTTTTGATTGTTAACCTCTCAACCTTGGCTCTCCTGGTCAATTCTGAAACTCTAAGTATTCAGAACGAAGCCATTTCTGAGGAAATTTGCAAAACTATGCGAGACTGCACTAATTGCATCCAGACTTCTGGGTGCAAATGGTGCAAAGATGAAGTAAGTGTGTGTTTTATTGTTTTTTTTTTTTTTACATAGTAAGATATTTATTTCAAGTATTTAAGAAAGCATTTGAATTTACATTTAAAGAATTTTAGTAGCATTCGATGCATGTACAACGGTACAAGTACACTTTGCAAATCCTTTGAGAACCCATCTTCATCTTCCATGTAATTAGTTGAACAATTAAATTATCTCTGTGAAACAATAGTTAACTCTTTATTTTTAAACGCTGATAAATTTCAAGCTACAAAGCAGACGTGTCTTCAAACACGGCTAGCTATTCATCAATCAGCCCGACCAAAGCGACTCTTAAATTACGCCGAGGACAGAAAATCAATCTTACCATGACATACAACGATGTCAGAGAGAGGCCATTGGATCTGTACATTTTGATGGACTTATCCTGTACAATGCTTCCTCATAAGGTAAGAACTGAATTGCAATTTCATGTTACAGCAAATGCCAGTTTGATTTTTTTACTGGTAAATCTCCAAAGTTGTGCCTAAACTTAGAACACCGTTTTAGAAAACCGTTGCAAATCTTGCAAATAGCCTGGCAAAAAACCTTCGCAATTTAACCAGCGATCTAAAAATCGGGTTCGGTTCTTTTGTGGATAAACCAGTGGGTCCCTACGTATCATCAAAACCACTTACGAACCATACGTGTAAAGGAATAAATTTGAACTATACGGTACCACATTTGTTTAAAAATCATCTTTCCATGACTCACAACATATCAGAATTCATAGTAAGTAATCCAAATCACATGCTATAAATTTGTCAAATAAGTTTATCATGTATCGATGGCTTCAACATAATTTTAAAAGTGAGTCTTGAGGTATATAAATAAATTTGATGTTTGATTTACTAACACTAGCTGACTGTGAACGATGCCACAATTTTGACGAATGTCGATGTTCCCGAGGGTGGGCTTGATGCTCTCATGCAAGCAATTTCCTGCACGAGCAGAATAGGTTGAGAATGAAATTGAATTGAATTTCTATCACAAAATTTAATTTATTTCTAGTCCAATGCATTAAATTGAATTGGCGTGTTATGCGGTTACATTGGGAAATAGGATGGCGTTCAGAGCAGAAAACCCGTAGATTAATTGTGGTGTCTACCGATGGGCCATTTCATATTGCTGGAGATGGCAAGGTGCTCATCCAATTTCATAAATTCAGCCTGACAGACTCGATTCCTATTGAATGGAACAAACAGACGGCATATGACATCAAATCATGAAACCATAATTGAACTACTTGTGCTTGTAAACAGCTCGGTGGAATAATACAACCAAATGACGGACAATGTTATATGGATTCTAAAGGAGAATACGATCATGCCTCAAATTTCGACTACCCGTCTATATCCCAAGTCCGGGACAAGATGGTCCAAGAGGGAATTTACGTAATTTTTGCTGTAACCAAAACTCAAGTGAATATGTACAAAAAATTGGCAAAACAAATCGGACATCTTTCAGCAGTACAGAGCATCGACAGTGGGTCTTCCATTGCTGATGTTATCAAGATGGAGTACGAGGTCAGTTGGTCAACAACAACCTTAGTCTTATGCTACTAAAATAATTTGACCTTTAGGTTCCGGATGATTAATTTGACCTTCGGATTGGGATTTATTTCAGAAAGTTGTAAATAAAGTTGAGTTCCAGGTTCCATCCGACGAATCGAGTCAGTTTGTAAACGTGACCTATTATGCTAAATGTCCCGGAAGTCTAGTATACGAGAAGCGAGGGGGATGTGATAACCTAACCCCTGGAGCCAGAGTTCAGTAAGTCTTACAGCCCTCTGAATTTATTTTTATTACAACTTTTATTGGACCTCCTGAATCTAAATAACCGTTGGGCATTGTACTGGGTGCTCTTTTCAGCTTTGAGGTCGAGTTCGAATTGAAGAAATGCCCCTTGGAAAGCGATTTATGGAAGACAAATGTGGGCATAGCTCCTTATCAATCTCCAGGGGTTTTGCTCAACATAACGCTGGAAATGCTCTGTAGCTGCGATTGTGAGCTGGCGGATTTCCAAGTAAGTTTATAGTTCTGTAATTTAAATATACTAGACAGTCAACAGTAGTTTATCAGAATGGGGATTTCAGAGATAGGGGGGACTCTTGGGAGCCCTGATCTCTCCCTCTGTTCAGTGTGTTAAAACAAAATTTTATTTCAAAGGATAAAACTACAGACCAGATGAAATGTGGAGATAAAGGTCATCTAATATGCGGTATTTGTAAATGCAACCCAGGATGGGGAGGTCCTTCGTGTAATTGTTCGATTGAATTGGGCCAATTTGTAGACCAGGATCGATGCAAAGATAGCAATTCCAGATCTTGCGGAAATCGGTAACTTTTAATTTGATTCTCGGGTGATATTTCATATTAAATGGGACAATTATTTTATAGAATCTATTTCTTTCACTAGGGGACAATGCGTTTGTGGAGAATGCCAATGTGAAAAGGTTAGATTGTTTCATAAGGTTTGGGGTTTGCTGAGGTTGGACCTTTCTTGAAACAAGACTAAAGATGAGGAGAGAAAGCTCAATAATTATTTTTCTCTATAGGGCTATGGAGGGAAATTCTGTGAATGCAGTGACCAGGACTGTTTTTTTGACGCTGATGAAGACATGGGAATATGTAATTCGGATTTAGGCCAAGGAAAGTGTGGATGCAAGCAAGTTTGCGAGTGTACCTCGGGATTCAGTGGAGAGAGATGTGAATGTTCAGATGATCATGTATGTTTCATGCTTTAGAAGTTTTAGAAAAGTTTGAAGGACTTGTATGCAAACACAATCCTTCACATTTGTTAGTATTCAATAAACTTCAATGCTATCGTCTACATAATTATTTTAAATACTTAGAGAAGCTGCAGGGATGTGAATTCTACTGGAGAAGTGTGTAATGGTTGGGGTCTTTGTAATTGTGGAAAGTGCACTTGTGTAGAGAGCTTTGAAGGCCAATTCTGTGGTTATTACCAAGCTAAACTGGTAAGTATGTATGTATATTGTGTGTGTACTCCTCACGTACAATCTTGAACTGTCGAAAATAATCTATCAGACTAGACTACCGGGTATCAATAACAAGCAAATTTAATTCTGTTTATAGAAAGGGGAGCAATGTTACCCTGCCTTGTTATCGGAAGTAGCCGATTGTGTAAAATGTCTGACAGTGGAAAACTCTAAAGTTAATGAAAAAAATAAGATGTCCTACTGTCAAAATCTTTGCAAATCCGTTGACCCAAATATAGTCTACATGACCGCAATCGGTATGGAAAGTCTATGAACATTCTATGATTTTAAAAATTAAGCTTAAAACTATTGTTCTAAATTAATTTAAATTCTACTTGAATCCCTCTTTGTATTCTAGACGAAGAATCGGACTTTGAATGCAGAGGGTTTGTTCTAGACGGCTTGAATTGTGAGATCCGGTTTATCATTGGAAATAAAGATGTAAAGACGAATAAATTCAGCATAAGAACTGAGAAGGAAGCAAGGGCTCAAAACTGCATTTATCCACCCCCCATCCTCCCAGTAATTTTGGGGGTTATCGGTGCAGTGGTATTAATTGGTATTCTACTCCTCCTTATCTGGAAAGTCTTTACTTACGTTCATGACAAAAAGGAGTTTGAACGCTTTGAGAAGGAGAGAGGAAATGCGACTTGGAATTTGGTAAGAATACAAATCAGGCTCTTTGCGACTTCTTCCTCTTTAATTCTCCAGGGTTAAAAGCAATTTATTCAGTACCAAACAAAAAATTGTTATTTTGGCAATAAATGCAACAGTATTTGAGATATATGGTATAAGGTTTTTCCATTTTCGTTGCCCTTACAGGATCAAAACCCACTGTACAAGGAGACTGTCTCTGAATTTCAAAATCCTGCCTTTAATACTTCCACGGAATAGCAACTTTTGATCAAGACCCGTTAGTCCGTGTGTAACGTTCTATTCCGAGAAATTTTAAATTAAGATTAAGATGCCGTATTGAATGTGGAACATTTTATTTATACCGTTTGATGCTATAGTAAAAGTATTCTCATAATCTAAAATGCTGATTTTAAAATATTTATGTAGGAAATTGGAAAAGGGCATTTCATAAAAGCTTTATGTAGATTTCCGAGATTGGAATGTCTGTTGAACTGACATATGTTGTCAAGGAACTCGGCATATAAGCACTCTAGTAATAGTTCAGGTAATCAATGGCAAGGTATGTGAAAAGTTCTTTTCCGAAGTAAGGTTTCTCTATGAAGGGTTTTGAAAAAAACTTGACATTACTACGGAAACAAACTTTCACATACATTGAATCGATGGAAATCCTCATACCTCGTATAGTAAAACTAGCGTAACTAAGGTTTACGGCCTTGCTTACTACCTTTATGCTGAGATTTTTTAAACTCGGCTTGTATCTCCAAACGGTACTGAAAAATTGAAATCACATAATGAACGCCCTTTTAATAGTAGCTTGCATGATGGTAGGAGGTTACTTGTGTAAGTTACAAAATATGCTTGGAATCCCATCCGATGCGATCCGATTGAATAATAATTGCAATCTCACAGAGCACACTAACATATTTTAGGGTCTGTATGTCTGGGTCCACAGTCAAATTCGACTGAAATGTCGCCTGAGTCTGTCGACTCTAATTCCAATCCGAATTGCCAAGGATGGGAAAATCCATCAGAAAATCCTCCAGGGTTTCTACCATGTCCTTTAAGAGATGTCAAAAACCATCCTGAAATCCACCGACAGATTATTCTTATGAAAAGTACTGATTACTTCAAGGCCCTGAGCGAAGCACCTGGCTCATCTGAAGGATATCCTGTAGTCACAAACTCGTATGGGTTGCCCAATATAGCATCCTTGTACTTTGGAGGATCCATCGCATCAATCAGAAACAGCGTTCCCTTCGTTCCACAGGGAAGCAGATGCGGTCCCGTAGGATGTCTTAATCCGGTGGAGTCTATCATTCAGGTGATGATATAAAGTAAAAGAATTCCATGCTTACATACCCTTTCAAAAACAGATTCTTTTGTGTTGTCCAGCCCGATATCATAAAGCCAGGGAATAATTGGCACTTTCAAGGTGAAGAAGCAACATTAGTGATCGAACTGCCTGCTCCAGCTGCTATCACTGGATTTACTTTAATACACCCAACTTCTAGGGAGTTACCTACGGGATATTTTAAATCAGCTCCAAAGCACTTCGAAGTCCACGTAAGCCTCTCAATAATGCATATAAAATCCACTCTGACTACCAAATAATCTTTAGTAATTTATAATTCAATCGAACAAAGATAATATTATCCTTCCTTTTATTGTACTTCGCAGGGAATGAAAGATTTAGAAGATGAGCATCCGCACAGCTTAGGAAAGTTCGAGTATAGAAGCAACGGACCGGCTGCACAAACATTCCGAGCAGATGTATTTCTTAACTCATCATTTTTAAGAAGTCAATTTATCAGTATCACAAAGTACTTATGCACTGTGTATACCTTCGGGGTTTCTGCAGAATATTGAATGTGATCTCCAGTTCAAGTTTATTCAAGTAGGATTCAAGACGAACCACGGAAATCCAGTCTACACGGCAGTTTACAAATTCCAAGTTCATGGAGACTTGGGGGAACCATGGTTTGATGGACAGGCTTTGATTTCAGTGAAAGTAAAATAGAATTTGATCTTCGTATGCAAATAGACGGATGTCCCAATCCTAAAATCAACATTTCGATATCTACTTTGTTCACTTCACACACGAGTAAACATTTATCTCTATAAGCCTTTTAAAGTAATGTCACCGAGTTATCCCTTATGTTTCATCCCTGGCCTAGTCTGGAGTCAGAGGGTGTTCTGACTCTGAGTGTCATATTATGGATATCTAGTGCCTGGCTGAGTGCTGATTCCATATTCCAAGTAACATGTCACATGTCCCTATAAATTGAGAGTGGTGTCCTCCTGGAATGAAATTGTGGAATTGATCTGAATATTTTACCAAAGTGTACCTCCAATCTTGAGAGCTCTTCGCCCACTTTTTCCTTAAGTGCAAACAGTTCCCATTTAAATATAATTCCATCACCTTTTGAAATTGTAAAGTGGATCTCTTCTCAACAGTAAGGCTTCATTGAGGGAATAAATGCTAATTATGAGGTGTGTATGTGTGTGGAGGACTTCCCTGCATTATGGGATGAAATCGGAATTATGTAGAATTATTCGTTGATGCATTATATCTGCTAAACTCATTTTTATAGTTATGAATCATGACTGAACTAAATAACTAAGTTATTTAAAACTTCCCGAAAAAATATATAAATTCAAATCTTCGATTACATAGGACATTATTATTTTAGACCATTTTTATTTGTTTTCCAAATATAAGTTACACTGCTGAATAAATAAACAGTTTTGGTTCAAAGATCATTTTCAATTCGACGATACTTGCTTAAGGACGCGTGGAATCATTAAGTATGTAGGTTGTAGTTGTAGGTATGTATAGCTCTCATTAAGACGGTGTAAAAAGCGTAGTAGTAAGTACAGGAATGAACCATGTAATAACAATTTTTTTTACGGAATGTGACACGCGGGGTGACAAAACAATGTGTATCTGTTTGTGTAATTGTAGTGTGTATAATGTGTATAGGAAAATACGGGTTGTTATAATCTTTGAGATTTTGTTGATTAGAAGCACTTGCGGTGGACAATTGAAGGGCCGGACTCGTCGTACTCTTGTTTCGAGATCCACATCTGTTGGAAGGTGGACAAGGAAGCCAAGATGGAACCTCCGATCCAGACGGAGTATTTTCGCTCTGGGGGTGCGATAATCTTGATCTTCATTGTTGATGGGGCTAAGGCAGTGATCTCCTTTTGCATGCGGTCGGCAATACCTGGGTACATGGTGGTACCTCCACTCAACACGGTATTGGCATACAGATCCTAAATTTAAAAAATCGTCCGTTAACATTTGTTTGACCCCATTTAATTTGGATCAGTTATAAATTACTGTCAAGTCAAGATGCATCGATCGCTTACCTTCCTGATATCGACATCACATTTCATGATGGAATTGTAAGTAGTCTCATGAATACCACAGGATTCCATCCCAAGGAATGAGGGCTGGAACAGAGCCTCTGGGCAACGGAATCTCTCGTTTCCGATAGTGATGACTTGACCGTCAGGGAGTTCATACGATTTCTCGAGGGAAGATGAGCTAGCAGCGGTGGCCATTTCTTGTTCGAAGTCCAACGCAACATAACACAACTTCTCCTTGATGTCTCGAACGATTTCACGCTCGGCAGTAGTGGTAAAGGAGTAGCCTCGCTCAGTCAAGATTTTCATGAGGTAATCGGTAAGGTCACGACCAGCCAAGTCCAATCGAAGGATGGCGTGGGGGAGGGCGTATCCTTCATAGATGGGGACGGTGTGAGAGACACCATCACCGGAATCCAGGACAATACCTGTGGTACGTCCAGAGGCGTAGAGAGACAGGACAGCTTGGATTCCAACGTACATGGCTGGGGTGTTGAATGTCTCGAACATAATCTGTTGATTAAATATCATATAATATTAGCCCTCATATTTTTTCATTATAGTTTTTCATAATTTTTTATGATCAAAAACACCATAAGATAACCTACTTGAGTCATCTTCTCCCTATTAGCCTTAGGATTGAGGGGGGCTTCAGTCAAAAGAACAGGGTGCTCTTCTGGAGCCACTCGCAATTCATTGTAGAAGGTATGATGCCAAATCTTTTCCATATCATCCCAGTTTGTGACGATTCCATGTTCAATTGGGTACTTCAGAGTAAGAATTCCTCTCTTGGATTGAGCTTCATCTCCAACATAAGAGTCCTTCTGTCCCATACCAACCATGACACCCTAAAAAACACAAAATGACCCAAAATTAGCATCAATATTTCCCTCAACACCCATTATTATCACAATGCATAGGAGCACTAAAAGCATATGGCTTGATTCGTATATCTTCAACAAACCTGATGTCTTGGGCGTCCAACAATGGAAGGGAATACGGCTCTGGGTGCATCATCCCCAGCAAACCCGGCTTTGCACATACCGGATCCATTGTCAACAACCAATGCGGCAACTTCGTCGTCACACATTTTGATTTATTCTGCAATTACAAGAAATAGAAGAGGTCATTAAACCCGTCGAACAAACAAAATGAATGAAATACCAAGAACATACTAAACTAATAGACTCTCATGAATACCCAACATGGTTAGAGCTTCAAGCTTGTATATTACAACTTTTCAAGCAATCCAATATGACGGGCCCATCCTACCCTCTATGTGAAAATACCTTATTGAGGTTTCATTCAACTAGCCTAGCCTGTGGCACTAATCTTTCTCTCAGCCTTTTGTATTTAAGACCTAGTACCGTTTCACTTCACTACTGTGATTGCAGATATTAAAATACCTATACACCACCCTCAACCTAGTTTATTAACGAATGCCTTATCATAATCTCTCTCAACTCTCTCAAGTTCAGTTCAAGTTCAGTTATTCCCAAGACCATTCATCTCACATACCGGTCTTGCCAGTCTCATCTCATCACCTTCACAATACATATTCATTGTACTATCCTCTAATGAAACATGCCTACTATTCATCCAACAATCCTCCGTGTAATTCATCCCTCAGGGTTGCAATCACATCTCCGTCCTCTACTACTACCTCTCCAAAGGAGGCTAAGTTGCCGATTCTAAATTCTATTGCAATTTTATGCAAACCGTCTGTGGACGTGTAGACAAGGATGAGACCTACAAACTCTAAACAACAAACTAGTAAATGTTCAAGTTCAAACTCAACTATGAACATTGTCCAATTTTAACATCGAAACCTACGGTGGTATGATGAAAAAGGGATTCTGGGGGGTGCGGGAAAAACTTTGTCTATGACAATTTTTTTACAGAATTTAAGCGGATGCAAATGGGAGGAATGGACACAAAATGGTAATTAAATAAAAAATGTTAAGTTTAGGTTTCTAAATTAAAATTCGTCGCACTGTGCGACTTAGAGGTTCCGCCGGTTCCGGTTCGTAACCCGTCCGTATACCTCTCTAATTCCATGTATGGGGAGGGAGTGAGGGAGGCCCCCGGGTTAGTTTTGGGGGATGAAAATTCGGTGGTATTAATAATAATGTTGTAATTTTTGGAAGCCAATAAATGCTACACCTATGTTATATGATGCATAAAGTAAAGGTGCCGTTGGTGCCAGGGGAGATTAGTTTGTAAAAAGCTCAAGATGTCTACCTGGATAATTCCACGGGTTCCAAAGATCCACAAAAAATAGAGCAGGTTCACCTTTTTTTGAAAGGGAGGTTTTTTACGGAACACTTGTGTCTCTCAGTACGCTGTGGCCACACTGGTCTCTCGGAGAGTTGTGAATTGACTGAAATGAATAGCCTAGAGTGGTAAGGTTTTATAAATTGGATGAGTGAGTCAGAGAGCCGCTCAGCCAATCCCAACCTTCTCGTTCGTATTTAGCCTTATATGGTCACACACTTACAACACCATAAGGATAGACCTCAACGGAATAACATGTTCATCTTTCTACAGCCACCACCACCACCAACCACCACCACCACCAAGTAGCATCATACCCATATTCTGTGCATCATCCTTTCCTAGAGAGTTTTATAGAGTTGTGGATGCCGTTGATGATGATGATGGCTTCTTAATTGTTAATAGATACTACAGAAATTCAAGGATTAATTCTTTTAACTATTTCAATCATGCATATTTTTATGGATGAAATCAAACGGCTTTGAAAACTTCAAAAACCGCTAGCATCCTAGGCATCGGATTCTTAAAATCCTAAACCGCCACCTGCTTTTGAGCTTGGCTTTTAATAGCAATCCCTCTTGTTAGTAGCTGCTTGGAACTGGCAGTGGTGGTGGTTGGTTGCTAGTGGTTCATATAGTGGTCAGCTTCCTTCCTTCCTATATGGGTTCTAGAGGGTTTAATCACTCAAGGATTTTTAAGCAATAGCTAGCAAACTAAAAAGCTATGGGTGAGGTTTAGTGTTAAATGTTTTTAAACTCGGAATTCCATTCATATCCTTTTCCTTGTCGATGATCTAACTTCCTACCGTTATCCATCCTGCCCTGGACATTGTGGAATGGGTGACATGGTATTTTTTTATGGAACAAGAGCTTTTCTTCTTATCGATTATTGTTCAGATCTATTGGAAATGGTGGATTGGGTTTTGGTTTTATGAAGGGTGTCCTAAATGGATGGCCAAGCTTTTTCCTTAATAGTAAGGCGCTTGTATATTTGTATGATGTATGAATGTCTGTGGATGGACTATATGGAAAGGCTTAAAGAACTCCCAAAAGGGCAATGCTTCCATCCATCCGACCATTTATGGACCATCTCACCACACTATATTTGTACTGGGTGAGTGTGGATGTGAAATACAGGCAGGGTTGTTCCATTCCTTGTGTTGTCTATTGGTCTATCATTTGAGTTTGATATTAAATGAAATTCCTTTCTAAAAAAAGTCAATCCAACTTCGAACAATAAGACAAACCTCATTTGGTTTGGTCTGCTGCTTAGCGTTTCATTTGGAACTTGGATTCATCTTATAACTCTAAAAAGAAGGTGGATGGACGATGATGATGGTGGTGATTGAGAGCTGATAGCAGATTTTGTAGTTCATATCTGCTTTTATATATGTTGAAAAGTTGAAGTTGAAGGCGAGGGTGAGAGTAATTTTAAAACAGAAATACTCTCTCTCTCTGCCCAAAAAATATTTTAAACATCTTCAATGTACTTGTGTCTGCCACTGCAGGTTTGACGGATTTGATTCTTTGGATTCTTAAGAGCTGTTTAGCTTAATGATGAGTACCTAACTTTTAAAAACTTGACTTCTTGTCGATGCTTTGAAGTTTTAAGTCTTGTGGATGTGGAGAAAACTTGGTGAATTCTTTTTAGTATGGGACTCTTCTAAGGTTTAATTTTAATTGTGATTCTAATTGGATTCTGCTACATATTGCAGTTTACAATCTTACGATCTTGATGATATACTCCTGAACTTGGTGTAACTATCTGTACGTTTTAATGTAGATTGTAGCGTTGTTGGAGGGAGGTTGGATGGACCAAGTAATTAAGAAATATTATAGAGAACTCACATCTGTGAAACAAATTATACTTATTATTATACTTTACATGCTATAGCACACTTACATACAAATCAAGAGGGGTTAGTTTACAATCTTTACGCTTTGCTAATTCCCTTTATACCTTCGTTTCATTATCACAACTTTCACCTCAAAACAAAGTGCATCGTGAACTTGACTTTGAGAATTTGAGAAGAGTTTCTTTAGACTTTTTATAAACAAGTATACAGGTAGGATTTGTAAATGAGTTCAAGAATCCCAAAAATCTCAATTTCAGACCGTCTTTTTAAAATCTCTTATGATACTAATTAATTTTTTCTGCAAGTTTTATCATTGTATGAGTTGCAAAGTGTAGCTGTGCATTAGATCATTAAGGACCATGTGTAGTTGATCCTCGAGAATTTTTTAATATCATTAGGGTTGTGAGAAAAGAAATTTGGAAATTATCCAGAATCCCTTCCACTCTATTGACGAAGCGTTTAAAGTGTAAAAGAGATGAACTCATTTTTAAAGGAGAGTCCCTCTTTATTCGTCTAGTATTTTACTCATTCATAGCTTTCCTTCATATTTAGTTGTAAAACTGGTAAAGGTAAGCTACAAGCAAATGCTGCAGGTAATAAGCATAATAACCTTAATTACTAATCAAGATTCCAACACTACAGCTAAGCTACTCTTTGTATCTGCTTTTCAAAAGTGTTTAAAAATTGAAGGGCTGGAAAGTGTGGCTTTTTAGGGGTTGATAACAATGTACGTGGATGATAAACTTTAATATTAACCCCGCTAACCCACCCACGAAGGTTGTGAATGGTTCTTTTCAGTAATTTAGAAGAATTTAATTACGATACGGCCTTCTCTAATATCTGTTTTGTTGGTTGTGCTTGAGCTGTAGTTATTAAATGAATATGATTTTTTATTGAATTGAAACCAAGAGTGACCCAGATTTTAAAGATTTATAATACTGCAGGTTGTATGTCTAGAGGATCATAATTTAAAAGAATGTCCTCTCTCAGTCCGTAAATGGAGTCTCTAAAAACGTAAATTAAATACTTTGCATTGTTCAACAAGGTTAAAAAGATTTTGAGTTTTGATCTCTGTCATCTAGTACACCCTACGATCCACCATTCAGAATATATAAAAATATAAATCCAACAGCCATAAGCTCATGCGGTATTCATTGATTGGTGAACCACCGGGCAAATGTATTCACAATTGATCAAAAGTTCTGAATGAATTAGCATAATAAATTACCAATTGAATCCACCAAAATAATATGACCCAAGTCTTTCTTTTAAGTGTTGGGAGTTCTCAAGCTCTTATTCTACTTCATTTGAGATAATGATAGTGTTGTTGATGATGATGGTGATAATTATGATGATGACTAGCTTGATCAACAAGAACAAGATCATGATCTTGTTCTATAGAAAATCTTGTAGCCGTCATTTATTATTCTCGGAATAATACAGGACAAGCATTTTGTATGTTCCTCATGCTGTACAAGTATTGCATCGCGTCATGTGAATAGTGTCGAGTGACTCATTGAATATTCCGTCTCCTTAAGTGCACATGAATTAATTACTCTCTGTGAGACTGTAAAATAATTTTGTGTTTGATCAAGATGAGATCAACTAAGGAAATCCTCTATGACGAATTCTACTTCATCGCACACACTCTGTATGACAATCCTGTGAACATTAACCAAATTAACCGGCTGCATAAAAAACTCATACAACATACTGCCTTAATGTGCTATGCCAGCGGATGACATAATATCCTCGTAACTGATACCATGCCGAACCACCAAAGTAAATAGAAATCAGCTTGTAATCCATATGTAACCATTGCAGTCACTAGTTTGCATTGCACATAATTCTTTCGTCAATGGATCCACTGGACTAAAATTAGCATTGTCTGCAACTGGTAACAACTTTTTATTTGTTGAGGAGTCAACGTTTGGATAGTTTAGTTGCTCACGCTATTATAATATTATGCTACAGTTTCATGACTTATAGACTGATGATTTTTCGTTTCTACTTAGAACTAATTTTAAGTTTTCTGGGGCAATCAAGCTAACTTTTTCATTGTTTCATACGTATTTAGTTCAGTGCAGCATTTTTGGCATGACTAACAGTTGACAGTAGTAATGTATACTCTAATAAAGTCTTTAGTCATCATAAAAGAATAGATAATTAATTTTGATAGTGTTATGAAGGAATATAAAGACTCGAAATTGTTACATTTTTAATGCTCTTACTTTTACCTAGAACCACGAGATTACTGTCAACTGTATGCACTCGGAATGTTCCTTGGCAAGTTTCTTTCCAAAATTTCAGTGCGATAATCCATATCTAATTTATTGCCTAGTTTAGTGTTTTGTTGAGTGTTCTTATAAAATCGCCTGTCACGCGAAAACCAATAATATAAAATAGTCAAGCATATTTGTATTACATTATCGATTGAGGAATTAGTTATTGCTTTCCTTTTTTTCCGCACAATAGGTCACTTTGGGTTTTTAGAACAAATATATAGATATCTGCCATAGACAACGGAGCAATTTCTTTCCATTAATCCTATTATGAATGAATCTATCAGATTAGCTTGTAGATATATTGCGGTCAACCTATGCGTGCTGGAAATTTGATGCTTAAGTGGCTTCGGACCGAAATCGAAAATTCCAGTCACAGTTATGAAAGTTAGCTCCCATGGTTGGCAATTTTGAATTGAAATTCGCATTTAGAAATAGTTCATTTTTATTTTTGCTATAAGAAAATCTCATTTTAGTAAATTCAAATACATGTGCAATGGAAGGAGATCTGTCCTTTTGGACTTTGAAAAGTAACACTCGCAGGAATACACCAACTAAATTCGCCGTCAAACCCTTAGTTTCAGATAAGATCATATCTCTTGGTGCTACCAGCAAACCCCAACATGCCTCATTTTTTAGAACCTATTTCGATTTCGGTTTTTACCTCTGCATCACCCCCTTTTGTTTCAAGAGAGACGGCATTGGGACTGGAAGATTTGTTGTGCACAAAAATCGCATGCAGCAGGTACCCCAAATTGAGAGAATTAAATTGAAATATCATAGAAAATAAAACGAAATGCCGTATTTCATTGAATAAAGGCCCGCTTCAACAATTAAGTTTCCCGTTTCTTCTTCTTGAGCAATTGCTCACTAAAAACGTCCATATAATAAAAAGATGCTCCTTACAATCAACTAAATACGGAATTTGTTTCCAATATTAAATTTCGTAAACTGAGGATCCCCTTGTTTCCTGAATTACATTAGAGTGTAAAATTTGTCTCAATTTTCCAGGTTATATGTGCAGTACGTCATATTTTAACTATTTTTGTCCGGATTACCTACCTCCGGCAGGCATTCAGCAGTCAAAGTCCAAAGGTTATATATTATTTTGAAATGCTACAATCCATCGCAATCCTGTCTTACCATTTG
Source organism: Agrenia bidenticulata (assembly GCA_034694785.1). Taxonomy (NCBI): domain Eukaryota; kingdom Metazoa; phylum Arthropoda; class Collembola; order Entomobryomorpha; family Isotomidae; genus Agrenia; species Agrenia bidenticulata. The sequence goes on from JAQFYM010000055.1 coordinate 42,866, forward strand.
GCATTTTATAATGTACTATGGAGATCGGAAGAAAAATTTGAACGTGTGGTTTCGGAAACAGAAAATTATTCTTCGTACCAGAAACACAAGTCAAAAAATAAATTCCATGTGAGTTTGACTGTTATTTGAGTTTCTGTGATTTAAAGATGAATGAAATTGTTCACATAATGTTTTAGGTAATATCTAAGGCAACATTCCTGTGTACGACTGCCACTGCCATAAGCATCATATGCTCCTTCATGGGCTATCGACTAATTCGAAGATCTTCCAAACGATCTCTATGGAACATCCTGGAAAGTTATCTGCACCTCGGGGAATATTCTTTGTTCCTTCAGGCAAATGCAACACGCTCTTCAGATGAATTGACTGACCTAGGTCAACTTTCCTGGTCGAGCATCGCTATAATAGCTTTTCAATTCATAGCAGGTTCATCTGATTTAGGGATGGATTTCTTTACCTCCCTAGCAGCTCTAATGGCTGCTGAATCACTTCTAGATGCATCTGAATGTTTCATACATAGACTTTTGACGCATGAGATCCGAACTCACAGATTCGATGATGTATTGGAACATTTTGAGAAACTTAAGGACTACTCGGTGACGCTGAATAGGGTCGTGGGTCCTTTGATACTTGCTTATATAATAGATACCGCTATTTATTTTTCGGTGAATCTTGATGAGTTATTAGTTGAACCTAATTGGTTCGATAAACTTGTTGTACTCTATTTTATAATTCATGATGGGTCCCTGCTGCACAGTTCTGGCCTTATTTGTGAAGAGGTTTTTATTAATTAATTTAAAATAAGGGATGTGTTGTTTAAAAATGGATTTGTTTAAAGGCTGTTGTATTCAACTATTGCAGGTAACTAAGTTCAAAACTTGGCTTCTTAGAAAGGAGCACGAAGACATAATTAGTTCCCAAAAGATGATAGTTGTGCTTGCAGATTTGTCTTCAAATCCAGTGGCCCTTAGTGGAAATGGAAAATTTATAATTGACAATGCATTCATTTGGATGGTAAGGATAGCAAATATTTTCCTTATTATTGCCTTTGTAATTGTGGTTAACCTAAAGAATGTATATTTCCAGGGGATGATCGCCTCAACCATTTTATTCACCATTCTTCAATCTACGACAATAATTGAGGATAGTTGTCCGAATATACATTAATTGCTTGGGTATCACAAATTGCAATCAAGAATAACTGGATTATTACAAATTATGAGTATTCAATATTCTTACTGTGAACTTACTCTAGTAGTTTTTGTTAATAGCAATAGGAAGAAGTTTATTTTCAATGGTTGAGAACTGCATTAAATATGGTAACAAAACTTTCGCAACATTTACTACCAAACTGTCAACTTTACAGCCTCTATAGTCTCATAAAAACTATTATTTTCAACTATGCATCCAACGCATCAAATTTATTGTCGTTATTATGAATATTATTATTATTATTAATACACAAGTTTGTCATTGATCTCTCCATCGTTGGACATTATATTTAACTATGCTTGGAACTGTACAGCACATTTCAGGTACTGTCAACGTATATAGCAGAATGATGGCCACTTTAAATCGTACACAATGAAACCTATCAAGGACGTGACCACCTTGATTATTGGCATACTATTGATTTCTGATTATCATTGTTCTCAAACACCGTACAAACTAATAAACAAGGGTTTAATCCTATTGGAAAATCAGGTTAACATCGAAATGCTTGTAAAATGTAGCGGTACTCAAAGTTCTGGTAGTCAAATGTAACGATATAAATAGTAGCCTTCTTTATCGTTACAACATTCAAGGATTATTTACCTTCCTCATGTGTCATGATGAGTCAATCTCGAAACTCGGGCACACGGTTCAAGTACTTATAAATATTTACTACCAAGCTATCTAAAATCTTGATCAAATATTTGATCATAAAAAAATGCAAATCGACTTGTTGTACTACTACATTGAACAAGGCAAATACAACGTTTATGGTATCTCGCAAAGGACGAAACATTACAAGAGATTGTAAGTCAATTATCGTATTAGTTAGGATTTAAGCATTGTGTCAACAACAAGGGCAATCCAGATAAGGATTGTATTACTGGATTTGGTGATTGTGGTCTTACATGACCATTTTTGGAGATATTGTGACCATAATCCTCTTATATTGAGCTGTTAATGAGTGATATGAGTCGATATGATTATTATTAGTCTGATGGCCAGTGCCTGACGCCTGACATCCATTTCCATTCCTGGAGTTGAACCGGACTTCCTCTCGATATTGATGGGATAATAAAAAATGGTTTTTGATGATAAGTACCAAATCAGCGAAAAAAACTTCTGTACAATAAGTATACCATATTGATTTATTAGTACTATGAATTACTTGAAAAAAGCAAGTAGTATATACAATACAAATTTTGTCTACCACTTGTTGAGGTCAACCCACAGGGCCTGCCCACAGCTAATGAGCTAATTTAAACAACAATTCGTAATCCATCATTAAAATGCTAAGCGAGTTTCCTCAACAATAAACAAATTAAATTGATTTTCTATTAAACGGGATAAGTATATTTATTAATCGAGAGCACCTTGTACTCATTGTCGGATTAAGTATGAAGTAAAAAAAACATTGAAATCAGTGGCTTACGTAGACAACAGAATAAGGACCACTTGATTATTAGCTTGATAGAGCAATCAGATTGATCTTAAGCCAAAGCATCGTGTATTAATTGTTTTTATTGAGCAATTGAAAGAATATTAAAATATATATTTAGTTCCGAGGTTATTATGGCATGAATGGATTGAATTCATAAGGAGTGTTTTATACAATACTTTCGTTACATACCAAAACAATTCCAATTTTGGTAATACAGTTTTTTGCAGCTATTCTCTTGTTGGCTAACTGAATAAAGGTTGATGGCCATTTCGGCTGGTTCATACTTGGCTTGGGTCGGATTTCCTTATCCTTAAATGGAGTTGTAAATTATTACAGTAATTCATCATTGAATTCGACAGTCATTATGAACTGTATGTACGATATCCAAACAAGCATTTGTTCAAGCTTTAATTCATGCATAACTTTTCAATTCAGACATACCTAACCTATCCCTCTATCAGTTACATGTGTCCGCAAGTCTACAACTTATCAATGTTCATTAGCTAGTTGCAAAAGTTAATACTAGGGCATTAATAAGCCCTAATCTGTATTGACATGTTATGCTGATGTTTTACATGATAATTCCACCAGAAAGTTGATGCAGAAAGTGTCGAATTTTTATGCCTTCGTAAAAAACGAACTAATTAAATTTGTCATAAGATAGGTTACATAAACTTTAGAGGAAATGCATTTAAAAAATACGAATTCAAACAATCTTTCAAAAATTAATTATGTTCCATGTAAATAAGCAGATGATTTTTCGACAAGAAAATGGGAAAACGATCCAGGTCCAGCATTCGAGTAACTGGAATGACTGGAAATCGGGAAAGATGATTTATCACAATGCCCCAAAGTTCCAAGTGACAACAATAAGAAAGGAGGAAAAGGAGGCGGGTAAGTTTGAATTGATTATACATCACAATTTTTCCTAAAGAAATAACTAAAGTGGCCCAATAGTGTGTCTCTCAATTCGTATGAAATTGGACACCGATTTCTCCAAACCGATAGCATGAATTCCTCAAGTCACACAGAAGACTTCCCAGGTATATTACACCCCATCGGGTTTTATTTTATATCTATTAACGTGTTCAAAATTAAGATTGTCTCGTATAATTCCGCTCTCGATGAGTAGAAAAGCATTCCCTCTCATCATGTAATGAACACCGAATTACATCGTGGGTATAGGAAATACGGAAAATGCATGAACCGTTAAGCCTTTGTTCATGAAAAGTGCATGAGAATGTTAGGATTAAAGATGGAAATATACAAATGGTTAGAGTACAAACTGACTAGTTTATGGGGTTAATTTTTGATGGTATATTAGGCTCAGGTGGTTCTGGAGTTGAAAATGTGTCCAGGTCGGGTCGGGTTCGGAAGAAAAATACACTCTTGGCGGAGTATGAATCCACCAGTGCTTTGGAAAAGCCCAAGAAGAAACCAGACAAACCTACAAAGGACCATAGTACTCCTGCTAAGGTATGTATCATCTCAAGAGTTTGATGGTAGGGACTTAATAACAATGCATGACAAATTCAAATCCTGGAATTGGTTGTTTTCAGGTGACTCTAAAATTTGGAGGGGACAGCGAATCCCCAAAGAAAAAATTGTTCAAGAAAATGAAAATTAGTAAGAAGATGAAGTTTTCCAAAGGAAGAGATGATCTACATCCAAGACCTTCACATCCTGGTGGCTTTGAACCACTTTTGTTAGCAGCTCAAGAAGTAGGAGATCTAGAGATGGACTTACCACCGGAATTCGAAACTGACATGCCTATCTTGGCAGCTGAGGAAATAATTGACGAGAGCCTTTTAGATGCTGAGGACTCTATGACTGAAATTACCGAGCACACGGCCATAAACCGACTAAAATCTCAAGCACAATCCACTTATATGATGGAGAAAACAATAGAGAAAAATCGAAAGACGATTGTTCTACCGGGTAACGGTGGGAAGGCCAAGGCTGCAAGAAAAGATAAAGGGGTATGTTTAAATAAAAGAAAAAAGGTAGTCAGCAAATCATGTAAATCTGTATATTGTATGTAAAACATTTATTTCCCCCTCGTTAACAGAACCCTAGAGTTACAGCCTACATGCTTTGGGCAAAAGATCAGAGAGCGATTTTTGCAAAGAAGTATCCCCACCTTGACTTTTCTTCTCTTTCGAAAAAGTTGAGTGACCTTTGGGCAACTGTTCCGCAGAACCAGAAAAAAATGTGGAAGAATAAAGCAGGAAAAATTATGAGGAAGAATACGAATGTTATGGAAAATATCAAGAATTCTGGACCTTTGCCCCCAAAATCTGGAAAAGGAAAAAAGGCTCGAGGTCGTCCGCGAATTCACGCGCCTGATGCAGAAGAAGAAATCCCGATTCCTAGCCCAGTAGGAAAAGCAGCAACCGTGCCTATCAAAAAGAGCCCCCAAGTAGTTAAACCGGCGGCAAGAAAGCCTGGAAACTTCTTGCCCTCAAGTGAAAAACAAAGTAAACCTACACCAAATCCTACCCCTAAATCAACATGGCAGAATAAATCAGCAACCAAACCACCCCGTAGTTCTAAAGTAGGAAGTAATTCTGTAGGTCTTCATTTAGGCTCTGTTAAATCCATTCCTGTAGCTTTAGAAAGCAAGCCTTCAATTAAAACAAGTCTAACTACTGCAGTTCCGTCGACGTCATTTTCTCTTTTAAATAACAAACAGTGAGCTTTCTTGATATTTTACAATTAAATGAAACAAGTGGTTAATATACGAAATGATAATTCTCTGAATTTATAATACATTTTAGACTTTCACCCCGGAAAGAAGAGGATTCTTCATTTTATAAAGTCACAGGTACAGCCCCCATGGATGTTGCAGCACATTTTGCACTACTAGGAGAGTCGCTAAGTGTGATTGGGGAGAGACTGAAAGATGTTGAAGTAAGTTTCATTCGGCATTATATTCAATGTGACTAGTATAAATATAAATCTAATAGCAAAGCTGGTTGTCCTAATTTCATGTACAGGGCCAAACGGTTAGTGGGAGTCTTTCTGTGCTATTGGACTCGTTATTGTGTGCAACTGGACCATTGCTTTGTCTTAGTCAGCAAGTACCAGAACTGAATTGTATTCCGCAAGAAAAACTTGCCCACTTGCTAGATAACATCGCCTATGTAATGCCTGGATTGTAGCTGTAGGAGTTAATGTTAATACAGAATATCTATTTTGTATGTGAAATATCACTATCATAGTTATATTTCAATTTAAATATGAAATTTAAAATGTTTCATCATATTGTGTCTAGAGTGAATAACACCAATAATAATGTTACTATTCACACTTAAAAGTTTCGACAACATTTTGGGTGCAATTCCAAACTTTAAAATAAAAAATAAAAAGGATTTGTTGCCTATTACAATTTCTACTATAAATATATCAAGGATTTTAAATGAATGAATGTGAATTCTATGGATCAAAGTTTGCACTTGTATGAGTTACAGGAATTTTTGTTGTATGTTAATGCCTGAAATAATGTTATTGGAAACTGATTTCATTATCTGTTTTCCCCTAGGTTTTCAATTATGTCGTAAGCAATTCAAAATAAATTCAATTATTTCATGATTTGTCATTATGTTCCTGTAATTTTATTATTTTAAAAATTTACGATCTTAAGAGTACCATCAATCCGACCTTAAAATGATGAAGTACAAGTTTATTGTAGACTACATGCTTATTTCACGTGCACCCCCAATGTTTCCATCTTTTATCACGAGCCTTGTAGATGATAGGCGTTCAATTCTTGAAAGCGACAACCTTGTTAGGGAAATATAATGTTGAAATACTGTGCTGCATAAGGCTCCCTAAATAATATTTATTTTTCGTTACCCGATTCAAATTCAAACTAACTACCTTCAACCTCTAGCTCACACTCAGCCCTCCGTTTGTACTCACCAAATTGTAAAACCATTTGCCTTAAACTGGGGCTAAGAAACATGAATAGCCTTTGTAATTGTATTATAGCATAACAGACAGTAGAGAGAGGCTAAACAAGTTCGGAGTGTAAAGAATAGCTTTTACCTTCTTTACAAAGGATTTATTGTCCAAATTTCTGTTCGGAGTTTCGGAGTTTTCTGAGGTTGAAACTGAAAGGAAACGGGAAGGAAACGGAAAGGAATATTTATCAACAAATTAGAGCACACCTGTGTAAGCAACCCATGCAATTCAGAACTTTATATACAGCCAGTAGAATACAAATAGGCACATTCCGTACTTTACTCAACTATACGAAATTACGAAAATTCTATAACACAAAGTTTCTATTCCTATGTATACGTTGTAAAGTATTTGTACCCAGGCCAGGGCCATTCATAAACTATTTGTGCAGCTACAGAGAAAGCCTTAACTTCCCTTCCAGTTCCAAGTCCTACCGTCGTGATTGACCTATAAAGCCTTACGATGGGTCCCATACTGCTGTTTTTTCAGCGGGCACTGTTGGCAGGACTGGGGAATCGGGGCTTAATAACTAAATCTATCGACATGCCCTAGATAGATAAGACAATTTTATAAGCTCCTAACAATAAAATAAAGCTTAACAGCAGTACATCGTTCCACCATGGCACCAGGGGCAGTTCACCCTTCTGCATATGGCTAGTTTCCCTATGTTCATAGTGTTATAGGGAAAGAAGTCCAGCCCCCTCAATAATTGGAATTTTGTTGGGGATGACCATACACTTGGTGTGAGGTGATTTATGGATGAGACCGGATCTAGAATCTTTGATGTATTTTATGTAGAGCCCCAGAAGCCAAGTACAAATTATGAATTGGCACCTGGACCTGAGGAGTACCCGGAATAAGCTGAAACATTTCATTTCCTACAGACATGAAATATGGAGGGAGTTTAGCCCGAGAGACTTTAGAAGTGCGTAAAAGTGGCCGAGGAGAGAGTTTACTACTTCCCACCACCCAGTAATCTAGTATCACAATGGAATTATAAAGGATGAAAAAGTGGAGAGCTTTGTAAGTGTTAGTAGAGAATGGAAAGGAGTATTGATATCCAATTCCACAAAGCATGTTTACTTTCTCTTTTTATCTCCTCAATTCATCTATCACTTCAAAAGATCTATAGAATATAAACTCAATCACTTCGTCTCTCTCCCATGTCTTTAAAATGGAAACCTTTGTGCAAATGTGAAATAAAATCATTTTACACTTTATACGCCTCATTTTATCCAGAATCTATTACCAATATAAAAATCTATTCTTGGAACTTTCTTGACCTTAAAACCTTTTAGCGTATATGCCGAAATTATTTTTTAACCTTCAGCGTTAAAATCTTAGAATTTTATTGAAACGTGTTCATAGCATTTGATTTCATGTTTAGCATTAATTAAATCATCATTAGGTCATTCGAGTTGATGGAAATGCTTCAAGATTTCGATCATTTCAAGAAACTCCTTGTAATATTTGAGTCGATCATATACAATGCAGACAAGTCCCTTGTAAAGTAACAGTTTGTAAGAGTCGGGGTCGTATATGGTTGTAAAACATAAAAAAAAGATTGACTACTGGCTTGGGAGAAAGCTCGTTTCAATTTCCTCTCTCCTTCTTTCTTTAATATAAAAGGATTGACTGAGTGTGAAAGATGGTAGGGAAGAAAGATGTACTTGAGCTTTGTATAGAAGTAAAGAAAAAGTATGGAAGTTTGATTAGCTTAGTGATTCCATATTCCAAAGGCATATAAATTCCATGGACATGGAAGATGTAACAGTAAAGAGAGAGTAGAGATGCGATGAGTGAGCTTAAGTGTGATGTGATGATGTAATGATTCAATGCTGGATGAAAGTGGAAATCTTGAAGGAGATTTTTTAGAGTTGTAAGCCAGTGTCTCTGAAGCAGTCTAGATGATCTAGACTGTAGGCCAACAGAAAGTGTACAGGGAGTTTGGTACAGAAGACAAGGAGAATAAAGAGAAGCTCTCGTGGATTCGATCGTCTTCTTGAGCCTCGTCCCAAGCTAGTTTCCTTGGACTTTGTGAATTGGGTATCTGTAGAGTGTGCCTGAATGTCCACAGAGGTTCTGAGAGACTCTGGGAGGGTAGGCACATAGTCACTGTGATCATGATTCAGTCTTTGGGAGTTGGGAAATTCGGCTATTCCGGTAAGATGGGAAAGAAGAGAGGTAAGAAGTGAAGTATCCGAAATCGGGGGTTGGGAAGCGCCTGCGACCCGACACCCTTCGACTAGTCGAGTACTGAGTGGGTCTTTCCAGCGCAAGTCTCCGCTTATCGATGTCCTCGCCATTCTATTTCACCTGCAGTGAGGGAATCGATTCGCCTCTACTTCTTATCCTCCACATTTACCAACTTATTACTCTCCCTTACTATCTATGTGAACTTACGGTGCCAACTCCATATACTATACAACAAATGGATCTTTCTCCTTAATATTACTTATGTGTGTGTGAGTGTGTATGTGAACTGGTGGTGGTGGTGGTGGCTAAATAACCATCCAGCTCTGTCCCAAGATCCGATAACACAAACCATTGCACCCTAAATATTTTGTCGGCGAATCCATTGCATAAGGGACTCTACCACTTTGGGGAATTGCAGCAGTATAGAAAATAAATCAAAAAGTATTTACACCCACGGGGGCATCAATACTTGAAGAAATCGGGGTGCACTTTTCCCATTCATACCCAACATTCTTCTCTAATTACCCTATACACCCTGTCCAAAATGATTCTTTTTAAAACCAATTGACTTTTGTTTCATACACTTCAACTTCTTTTGAGAGTGACAAGTGCTGAGGGTGTTGGTTGTCTGTTACAAAGTATTCCTAAAACCAGACACACAATCAATACTTAAATAAGCTCAAGGATCTGTTCAAGATTTGGATTACATCGGTTTGTCTATTGTGCCACTCTAGCTATATTGTTCAACCCATTTGCATCATCTACTCTTAACAGTGCAAAGTACTTTCCCTGTCCATTCAACTTGGTCAAACTAGAAAATATCGACATCCCAAGCACTAGATTTTAACCTTACATCTAAACTTTGAAATAAATTTTGAAAATACGAAATCAACTGGCCAAATATCTGATACCTAATTTTGAAAAAATCCATGTGAACCGATGCCCACGCGGGTAGAATATAATATTGATTAGAAGGGTTATTGGATTTAACACAAAATACTTTGGGATGTGATTAATAAAGTGAATCTTCTTATTAGTCACACTACAAAGAAAGGACATTCTCTCCCCTTCCTTAAGTCCTAATCTAATTTATTAACACAGAGTCACACTGCGTTTCTGCTTCGCCTAATAAGTCCAAGTGCTTTCTCTGTCCAAAGTCTCCACACTTTATCGTATATATGAGAAATACAAGAGTTATTACGAACTGAGTGTAATGACGACCCATCTTGGTGATATATAGTTAAATACATCAAATACACCATACAGCTCTTCATAAAGAAATCTTGTGCGTTGAGCTTGAAGGAATAAAACAAAAGTTGGTGTCGACGTGACTTCCAGCATTGACGTTTAGTTTTATTTGAGAGGATTAACGGATTACTTCCTTATTTGATGAAGAAGATGGTGAGGAAATAATGGAACTCTGTTCATTTTCAACTCACCAGTGCTACTGATGGACTCACTAAGTAATATAAGCTCCTACCCTTAGTTCCATCTGATCTCCGACCTTTGAAAATTGCAAGTACAAGAGATTTGAGACAATGTGGGAGTGACGCACATCTTAAAAGCTTGAGATTGGAGACCCAATTTTAGTTATCAGATCAGAGAGACAGGGAAATGATTTTTCCCTTTTAATTCAGTTGTGGGAGATGAAGATGTTGTGGAAGATTGCTTTTCAAAGTATACGCGGATTGTGATAGTGATTTATTATTATTAGATGCAGAATACTATTGCAACGGAATAGGATGAGGGAGAAAGCTTATTATCTTTTAAAGGAGACGCAATCTCTCTCTCTCTCTCTTTCTTAAAGGAGGAGGACTAGTTTCTAATAATGGACATTGGGAAGCTTAAGGTGTTCTTGTAGCACAGAACACGGACAAAGTGGGGTGCCACTTGCACACTGTAAGACTTCGCTTTGACAGCTAGACCTTTGAGGTTCTAGACTTGTCAAAAAGTCATCTTAATCTGAGGTAAATACTTTCAAAAATTATAAACGACATACTTTTTTTAAACATTTTAGAATTTATCTTAAATGAAAAAAAACAGTACAAATTAAATGGAATCGAACCGTTAAAAGCGTTGGCTTAATATTCTATTTGAGTTATTGCCAAGTAAAAACTTATGATTTTCGAATCTTAACTAATGACTTTATTACGGATGAAAAAGTTCACACATTTTCCACCCACAATGCTAGACAAAATCTGGATAACAAGATGGGGAAAAACTATTTCACGAAGCTTTATAAGCTTCATAAGCCTTAATTTTATAAATCATTCACACAGCTCTTAATTCAGCGTTTGCTCTAATGATGGAGTTTTGATTCCATCAGTCCATTCAAGTCATTACTGAAGATTACTATTTGAAAATACGATGAATTTGACAAGTACAATTTAATAAGTTATGGAGTTTAAAAATCGTATTCAATATTTCTCTATTGACACATTGACATGTCGATAAATAGAGCGACAGCTAGTCCCACGCAATGGCACCCAAAGCCAATAAACTCAAACAAATTCAACTAACAAAATTGGAATTTCTACCAGCGAGCGTAGCTTTAAACATAATTCAACCTGAGCACCGTCAAAGAGCATACAATCTGATTAATAAAAAGAACTGGAGCATTTCAAGGAGCATAATCCATCTTATTCCTGGCTCTTTTGACAGAACGATAATTACTACTTGGGCATCATTCACCCAAAGGGTGAAATTGCCATATAGCATTTGAATGTCCTGGCTCTATATATTTATTTCATACATTTCATCAGGTTCATCGTCTTGAACAAGGCCTTAAAATAAGTCGAGTTTACATTTACCTTTAACACAAAAAAGTCAGGCTATAAATCAACCTGCCTCCTTGTAAATATCAGAAGAGAGATTTATAGATTATGACCTTATAGTTGAGGGAGCTGTGTTAAAAATTCAGTAGCACGCCATGCATTTTTCTAGTCCAAGGTACTGGAAACTCACGTATCGGTGTATTATCTGTAGAAGCCGTATGTACATCCTGTAGTACGAGTATTCGTTGCAAACATTGTAAAAATTACTAACTGGGAAAACCCTAGAACGAGGCAATAATTTCATAAAAACTTATTGTTCCTTCCTAAAAAATGAGCAAAATACTTGCCGACATGATTTCGCCAAAAGAGCCTTTTGACAAACCAAGACATGAGCCTTGTGCGTGTGTAGGAAAAAACTGGACACTCCTGTACGTCTAATATAAACATGATATCCTGATTCGGTGTGCAAATACTGGGTGCAATAAAGTATTGTAAACCACTTGGGATCTAATACAACCTACAACCACCCCTTTCATTTCATGCTTCATTTCCCCTTCATATTATTACATACATATTCCATTGAACCCTGTCCGCCCATATGGTATTTAGTGTGTTGCATTCCATATACCACCTACCACTACTAAGTCTTTGATATTTATTTTAACAGGACCAGAATGGCAGGGGAGAAAAGTTTTAGAGAAAATAAAAAACGAGTTCTGTAGAAATAAAATTGTCCGAATTTCGTACCTCCGTATGTCACGGATCGATTTGCACTAGCATAGGAAATAACATTACATATTACTCAATCCTCTGCACCCGATTCTCCAATAATATTGGATGTCGGATGTCTGTCATGATTTCTGTAGTGAGAGTTAGCACCAAAGTATGGACACGAACTTGGCAAGCTGGTAGTACACAGTGGGCATCGACTGAACATAAAACGGCTACTTGTTCACTTTGTTACTATGTATTTTCAGCTTTTTTCATACAAATATTAGCTTTAGCACGAAAATATACTATAGAACTCTACTATAGGCAGGGGGGATTTTATGACTATTAGCTTTATATAGGGGTTTACATAAATCTATTTGACCATCCTAGTTCCTTCGTATGAAAATAAGACTGTGAGACTTTCTTTTTCCGTACTGCCCTTAATTCGATTTGTTCCATGTGCATTTCACCCGACAATTCCAACACCAAAATGTTGAAAAGCAACTAGGAAAATTCTACTCGAACTTGTGGACATGACAGGACAATCGACACACTAGTAGGGACGAAATGGACAGTTTTACTATTATATCACACATTCACACACATCACGCTTTTTTACAAACACAAATAAAAGTTTAGAACTATAGAATTTCCGGGGTTAAATCGCTTTTAGACTGTTACATTCAGTTCTAAATAGAAAAGAGTTCTAACAATAAGGCCACAATCCACGTGGACTTAGAATGAGTCATATAAATTAATTTCAATCACCGTCATTGCATGCTTCTCCTACTGGACTTTAGACATCAGCCCTGTCCGCTGTAAGACTTTGAGTGGAACAGGAGTGGTTTTTAAAGTGTTTGACTTTGTTAAGTGTTATGAAATCGCCTACTCGAAAAAGGACTAAATATGCAAAAACAGGAGGATGTGTTTTAAAAGAAACTGTTTAGGAAGAATTTTTACTACCCAAGATTGAAAACTATGATCTTTGGAACTCTGAATCATGTCGAGTAGATGAGGGAGTTTAAAAGGCATTAAACCATAATATGGTTATGAGCTGTGAGAGTTTGGAGGTTGTGACATGACAAGTTGTGTATGATGATTTGAAGGCTTTCCCTGTCAAAGAATGATACAAAAAACGGTTGGGTGTTTATCACCCTTTTAAGTTACTCAATTCCCTACAGAGTCCCACACGTTCTGATGCTTTCTTGAGATAATTATTTCTAAAATAAATAATGAATTACAGTGCTTATTAATTGACTCATTTTAGTTTAATGACCTAAGCTTTCTTACTTAGCATACAGTGGATACTTTATTTTCTCCTCTGCAGATGTTAAGAAACATCAACCAACTATGCGTTCATGATGTGCTGAACAGTTTTGTTTTTTATTAAGTACTTTGAAACATCAGCGCAAAGTAAGTTCCTTATTGAAACAGGCTTAACTGTGTCCTTCGTCTATTTTATGCATGACTACTCGCAGAGTTGAAACAGTCTGAGTGAACCATAGCATATCGTACTTGGACAGATCCAGTGCATAACAGATGACAAGAGTATCCAAGAATCCAGAGCAAGAGGGTTTTATGGTCTATAATTACGAAAACATAACAGTGCGGATTCCATCGGTTAATGTTCCAATTTTGAAGGGACTAGAATGCCGTCAGAGCGTCTTAAAGAGACACACGAGATGAGAATATCAAACTGTATGAAATAGTCCATACCGACAATAGTTGTCATAACGTACTGTGTGGATGGTTGAAACGCTAAAAGATGAAAGGGCTGATATATAAGTCTCGTGTAGACTTTTGAGATTTGAGAGAGAGGTGGAAAATAAACACGTCTTTCTGTATTTAGATTTTAGGTTGACTTACAACAAGCCGGGAGTCTCATCGTCTTCTCGCCATGAACGTGAATATGGATGCAGAGAACCGAGTTGTTCTCAATGTCGGAGGGATCCGACATGAAACGTACAAGGCAACCCTCAAGAAAATACCTGCCACGCGACTCTCTCGTCTAACCGAGGCCCTTGCCAACTATGACCCGATTCTAAATGAGTATTTTTTTGACAGACATCCCGGAGTGTTTGCACAGGTACTTTCAAGACCTTATCAAATGTAATCTTATCCAACTAATGCAAAGAAATGTGGAGACGTAAGACGAGATTGTAGGAAACGACAGCCCTACCGTAAAAAATTAAATTTACTCCAAGATCTCAGCATTTTGACATATTTCAAAAATCTTGGACTCCTTCCAAATCCCAAGCCTTTTCGTATCTGAGTGGAACGTGAAATATGAAAGACCTGAGAACATGACAGGAACAAGTTGTCCCATTAGATACAAACGTGTCAGTTCAGTCAACCCAGCAGCCCTTTTAGCCTATTTAGAAAGGAGGAGTTTCAGGTGCATTCTAAATTAGGACTTGCTAGATTTCTAGATTCGATTTCCTATGTTTTGATGAGAAACATATGCACTAACTAGTGACTAGAGACTGTGAAAACTTAAGACACTCGTTTTACGGACTTGATAGACGTTTAACAGTTTGCCTTTCATTCTAGATGATTCATGGAGTACGGCATGTATTTCTTCTAGTATTATTAGATGCTCCTGCATCTCAGCTAAATTGTGTATAAGATGCAGTCACATATTCTATAAAAACATCTCCAGCCCATTTTATCCTTAAAAAGATCTTTGTTTGTTTACCTGATGTACTCTGGACTTAAATTGTATAAGGGATTTCTACCTTTGAAGCCTATCTGTCCCAAAAAGCGTAAATTTGAGGAAAATCATTTAAAATAATTTGGAAATTCCAGGTTCTAAATTACTACAGGACAGGAAAGTTACATTATCCAACAGACGTCTGTGGCCCTCTATTCGAAGAGGAACTGGAATTTTGGGGGTTGGACTCCAACCAAGTAGAGCCTTGCTGTTGGATGACGTACACTCAGGTAAATAATTATTTTAATTTGACAATTTAATTTGAAATGTATGGGGGCATATTACTGGATGTAACACTTGATTTCTCCACAATAAAACAGCATCGAGACACCCAAGAGACGTTGGCAGTTTTGGACCGCTTAGACTTAGACACAGAAAAGCCTTCAGATGAAGAACTCGCTAGGAAATTCGGTTTCGAAGATGATTACATGTCCGGTAATTTATCATGGTGGCAAAGGGTACGAATCTTTATTACATTTTTAATAAGCAGCGTTGATATAAAATATAAATATTCAATATAAATATGATATTTAACTTCAATTTTTTTGCCTCTTCTGGTCTAGGTCAAACCTAAGCTGTGGTCACTATTTGACGAGCCTTACTCTTCTAATTCTGCCAAAGTAAGTTCTAAACTAATTAAAGCATTCGCAATTCAGTACATTTGTATTACTTTAAGGGAACTGATGAGAGGTAGGGAGAAAAAACGCGATTCCTAGTCCATCCGGATGATAATAATTGACTAGAATAGAGCATGAGAGATAATTGCACACCCGAATGCTTTCATGTTCACAGATAATGAATAATGAATGCTCACTCTCCTCCAATAATTGGTGGGAGTCTGGAGAGTAATGGGATTGGGACTAACGAGGATAATGTATTACTGTCTAATTACAGATAATAGGGATTGTAAGTGTGTTCTTCATTTGTGTCTCGATCCTGTCATTTTGCCTCAAGACGCATCCGGACATGAGGGTGCCATTAATCAGGAATATAACAGTACATACAACACATAATGTAACAGTATGGACACTGGATAAGAAGGGCACTAATGCACACGAAGCCTTTTTCTACATCGAGTGCGTTTGTAACGCATGGTTCACTTTCGAAATCCTCGTGCGGTTCATCACCTCCCCCAATAAGTTTCAATTTATCAAAGCCTCCGTAAATATCATTGACTACATCGCCACCCTCTCCTTCTATATTGACCTCATCCTTCAGAAATTTGCTTCCCACCTCGAGAATGCCGACATTCTGGAGTTCTTCTCTATCATCCGTATCATGCGATTGTTCAAACTCACTAGGCATTCATCCGGGCTGAAGATACTCATGCAGGTAAGACTGACAAACTCTTGTGTCAAACCTACTCAAGCATTTATAAGGAGAAATCGAGCTGTCGCTTATTCTTAGTCTAGAACTCTTCTGGAGATAAAGTTGCACTTCGTTCAACTGCAAAAAACATACTCGTGGTGGTACGAGTAAATAATTCCAACAAATTGCTAACCCATTCGAATCAAACGCTTTTATGACGAGTAGGCCCTTTTTAATTACAAAAGTTGATATCAGTCTATCTTTCTATCTAGCTTTAAAAAATGGAAGCTTTTAAAAAATGATCTCAAAAATCTAGTCTGAATTAAATGCTTCAAAGTCTATGTAACAGAGAACATTATAATGATTAAATTTCAGACATTCAGAGCGTCAACGAAGGAGCTAACTCTACTATTTTTCTTCTTGGTGCTGGGCATCGTAATATTTGCAAGTTTAGTATACTACGCTGAGCGTCTTCAGGTAAACCCGCAGAATAACTTCGATAGCATTCCACTAGGACTGTGGTGGGCTCTGGTCACAATGACCACAGTAGGTTATGGAGATATGACCCCGAAAACTTATATGGGGATGTTGGTTGGTGCCCTTTGTGCTCTGGCCGGTGTGCTCACTATTGCTCTTCCTGTTCCTGTCATCGTCTCCAACTTTGCTATGTATTACTCCCACACACAGGTACACGGAGGATTTTTTATCCATCATTCTGAAATGCAATGCTCTCATACTCATTCCTCTAATTAATGCCACAATTCAATCAACAGGCCCGAGCGAAACTTCCAAAGAAGAGACGACGTGTGATTCCAGTAGAGACTTTACGACAACCGCATCATGCCGGTGCCCCCTCGAGTGCGGGGGCCTTAGGCCCCTCCGGTGGAGTCCCACCAGCCCGTAGAGTTAATGCAATGAAACAAAGTAATCCAAATAAAGATCTCCTCTCCACTCCAAAAATGGGTAAGGGCTCATTTTAAATACACGATTAACAAGGGAGTTCATGTGTATGCTGATTCAGAGTATAAGTCGCAGTGCATATTGTAAGGAGTGAATGAGTGTGTGCATTTTTAATCCCTGAAACAAAGAATCTGATTCGTGGATAAGAGTAGAAGAGTATCAAGTAATGTTTTTAAGGAGTTATATTAAAGTTGAGGAATTTGATTAATTAATTTCCTGGCATGTTGATCAAATCTGATTCTTTGTGTTTGAAAATTCTGAACATTCTCAACTCAAATTGGATATTCAGCCATGAAAAAGGCCTGGAATCGAGCTCAAGATCGACAAGGGGGACAGAACAGCACCTAATCAGCAATAATTCTCATTTCCAATTTTTCTTTCTTTGCCATCGAAGGTATTTTTACTTTTGACAGTTTGATTGTCTCGTCGTATGTACTCATTCGTAGTTTTGTAAATGTAGTCAGTTGTTGTCAATTGTCGTAACGAATGAAAATCCATACTGGTAGCCATGTCATGTCCTCGTAGATAATAGAATTTTTTCTTGTACTGCACAACAACCCCTGTGTATTATATTACTGACTGCTGAACTACTTATCATCATCCCATCTTGAAATGTTTATCTCGTGTAGCCTGAAACAATTTAAATCCCATAAGGAATGTAAACTGCTTGGAAAGTGCATATAATGATTGATTAGTTCCGGTGGTGAATTTGTCTGTCATTTGCTTCTAGCATTTCTTGACGAATTGTGAATTAAGTACAGCTATTATAGGTGATACGCTTTGGAAACCTTTAATTAACATTTGGATAATGTATGCACACTGCTGGAGTTACCTATGTAGTTAATCCAACACCCTTACCTGTCCTTTTGAATACCTGAACTCAGGATATCGATTTCTAGATATCAATCTAGCTTGACTAAAGAAACCTTTCTGCAGGGCGGAGTATGACTATTAGTAAGTGATTCCTACTCGAATGGAGGTTTAGGCAAATTATTTTTAGTAATTGTGCATTATTCAAGCTTATTAATTATTTTCCACTTAAGTTCAGTCATATCCGCTTGCATTTATTTCATAAACTATATTATTAAAAACTGTTTACTAATTTGTTATAATTATGCTTTTTTGTAAAGTATTTCTAATAGTTTGCAATATTAAACAGACATCCTTTAACTGCAAAAGTTATTTTCAAAAAGCCTACTGAGCAACCCAACCTCACCCTCTCTGCAGTGATTAAAATGAGAGACAAAACAACTTTAAAAAGATTGTGGTAGTCCGAGTTAGTGTATTAGGATAGAAATACAAACACAAGTAATCTTGTATTGAAAACTTATGGGGTCAAAAGTGTCAAAGGTGACCCTCATTAACCCTAATTAAATTAGATGATAAAATCTAAAGCGTAAAGTAGCCAAAGAAAGCGTTTAAACAGTCAATGTTTCTTAAATGGTAAATGTTTCATATTGTTCCATGGTTGTTGTTGTATGTTTGGTGTATGTCTGTTCCGTAGCAGTGTCTTTGTTCAGTCATGAGATTGATATGTTAACTCTGACCACATCGATCTGACCACCTCAACACTAAATGTATTTATTTGTCTCTGTTTCAGGAGTGCCCAACCCAATAAATGGAAAGGAGAAGGATAAATCGTGAGTTTATCTGTGATTTCCGTGATCAAGATTTTATTCAAGTATATTATTACTTATGCACTTTTTGGGGCACAAATGTATTACGACCCTCATTCCCTTAACAATATATCAATTACCAACTACTAACCACCCAAATAGTATTTAGTACCTAATAGTTAGTAGAACCCGGAAATTATAATTTGTTACCGTCGGGTTATAGTTTCTGTAATATCCAACCCGTTACTTGTTACTCTCTGGGATTTCGAATTTCTTGGATTCTCAGGGATAGATTTCCTTCATGAATAACTGTGTAAAACTCTATATTACTGTGTGTGTAATCAACCTCATAATCAAGTATCATATATAGGGCCGCGAATGCTGCTGTTTCTTCTTCTTTGTCTTAAAACTGAAGCTCTCACGTGCTAATAATGCGAACGAATCTGTTAGGGATGACAAGGATCATTTTATCACGTATCACACACGGCCACCACACAGAATACTATGATGACACTAATTTGTTAAGTAAACTAAATACCTATCCACACACAAAAAACACGGACATAATACATGAAGAGAGTAGAGGGGGTCCAACTGGACATGGGACCAAAGGAGTGGACATTCACAGGATACCTACTCAATCAATAATTTTCAATCCATCTCACTACAAGAAAAACTTCTTATTCACTGTCTATTTGGGATGTGTGCTTGCTTATATTATAAAAACGTATACCTATACATTAACTAGTTGATAAGTCAAACCTCTAAGATGCAAACTCCCACAATTGCGAATGAACAATAGAAAATGGGATTCCCAAATTCGGAAATCCAAGAAATCTGGACTTTCAAACTTTCAAAATACAATTAAATCAAAGGCTATTATACATCTGGCAAAGATTTCTGCAATCCAATCATATAGAAATCCCTACAAAATCCAGAATGAAAGACTATTGACTATCACGGAAATCAACCAGCATAAATTTGATAATATCATCACAGATAGCGGATTAGTAAGGAAAAGAAGAATTAATTTAAAACAAGTCAAATTCCAATTCCAAAATGTAGAGTAAAATCCATACAGTTAACTACAATTCTAAGGGTTTTAAAAAAACTTTAAAATGAAGCTAATCTAATCAATATCTTAATTAATCACTATAAGAAACTCAAGATGCTAGGAAGAGTAATTTCATTACTACAATTACAATAATTACAATTACACAAGGCGGTGATGCCATTGCCACAGGATTACGATTTCAATTACGAACAGAATTCAGCGAGATCTTACCAAAATTAATGTTAGTCAATTACTTCGAACTAGACGATCCTATCTCCTCCTCAACCCCCCTCAACACACATCATAGCCTAGACACACATTTATTATCTAGGAAGCCTTTTGAGAGTTTGATGGTCATGTTGTGTGTCAAAACACAAACCAATGTCTTATAATTGTATTTAGTACAATTTAAAAGCTGTATCATCTCTCATTTGAAACACATTTCATGGTTCAGGATAGGACCTCTGTATTCATCGTAACGAACTCCACGTGAACCTCTTTACTTGAAATTACTTCACCTTCTCAAGTCCTATTATAATTATAACCTATACTTATGTACCTTGAATACAAAATACAACTTTTCGAGTTCAGTGTTTCAAAACTAGTCTTTAGCATGAAGTCTTTTTTAATGGTGCATGGATAGGTGCATAGCGTAGGCCCTATGTTATTATTTAAGGGTTGATGATCAAATTCTCCAGGAGAGCGATCCTGATAAGAAGATGCAAAAGCAAAGGTGTGAAAAACCACTTTATTTTGTAAATTTTAGCCGAACACTCTTCGCACACACAAGCTGATGATATTTGACATTACTTTTTAAAAAACGTTTCATAATATTATGTGTGAATCCATATGCAATTGAAATCCATTGGTGGAGGTGGAAAATAGTCTGAATTTTTATCGAGTAGTCAGTATACTTAATATGTACTCGTATGTTACACATTATGGATTATGAACCAAAAAATTAAAAAGAACTCAAATTTACTGGAAATACTTGTGTGATAGGAGAAGAGTAACACGAATTTCACTCATAGCCCTTATCCATCACTTCATCTAATTTTTATCAAGCCAAGTGAAGAAAGCAAACCTTACAGGACAAATATATGTTGCGATACTTAATTAATTAAACATTTCTCCAATTATACTAATCTAAACCAAAATGCCAAGCTTGGATCTCCTCCGTACCCAACCCATACTGTTAGTTATGACTATGAACTACTACTGTACTCATCTCTACTTAAGGATATCAAATATTGTGTTTACATTTCGGAAACTTTGTTTATTTGACCAGCGAGTTTTCAATAAAATGACACACTTGTTGAATTACTGTCTATACTCTGGGGCTTTGGGGGTTTTATTTTCCCAATGTCCGCCTTACTCGGCTTCTGGTGCTTCTCCACCA
This sequence comes from Agrenia bidenticulata, assembly GCA_034694785.1. NCBI lineage: Eukaryota > Metazoa > Arthropoda > Collembola > Entomobryomorpha > Isotomidae > Agrenia > Agrenia bidenticulata. Next base: position 64,210 of record JAQFYM010000055.1, read on the forward strand.
GATACTTCGATCGCTTGCCCAACTCCTACGACACTGAATCGATGAATTACGTTTTGGTAGAGTCGCACCTGGAATTCTGCAAAATACTTTCCTGACTCCGCGGGCACTAAAAGTGCAGAAAATTTTTTCGAGCCCTTTGCAGGAACTTTGATATGTGAAGGAAGAGCTTGGAAGAAATACTGGGTCTTTTTTTCTTCCAAGAAGGTGAGGAGTTCCTGTAGATTCAGATTGCGCTTAGTATCTCCATCCTTAATTTCAAATTGTGGATCTGTGGGTTTAATTATGTCTCCCGTTTTTGCATTGGACCGTTCCGTCGGGTTTGTCGGGAACTTAACTGATTTCCTTTTCGAATAGGATTTTCGTGACTTCCGGCGCGGATTTTCTTCGAGTACTTCCGTTGGCGTAGTTATTGTGTCAGGATTGTGACTTATCTTTGATGTTCCTTCAGAACAACCTTGCTTTAAAAGTTCTACAGTAAAGTCTAGCTCAGCTGAACTGGAATTGGTTATCTAGAATTGCAAGTCAACCCTGTCAGAAGTCCCATTATCCCATCTTTTCTCATGATGAGTAAAAATGTAAAAATACAGGCATTCTTACCTCGAGCTCTTGAAACCCGAAATCTCCCACTTGTATTGTCCCTAGGTAGAATTCACTTTTGGTAGGCTTGAGATGAAAATTAGGTTCCACGGCAGATCCTCTAAGGTTTATAATAATGCGGCTGTCTCCTCCGAAAAAATGAACCGATTCTTCATACTAAATTTACAATGAATTAGGTAACTAGATTCCCGAATTAGATTTAGCAAATAGATTTTGTTAGTGAATGCTTTAACTGTTTTTATATCCTCCGGCTGAAATTTTAACTTAAGAGTAAACACATGGTCAGGGGGGACCTTTCTTAGAGCATTGCATTGCGAAAAAGGGCCATATGGGTTGATGGTATCCATTTTTATTTTTATCCCATTGTTACTGACATTGTACAAATGGACCTCTCGATAAGCTCTTGAGCCGATTGCAACTGTTCCGAAATCAAATGTATTGGAATCCTCCAGAAGTGTTAGACTGTAATACGATAAATGGAATTGCTTGAAGCTTTTCGCAAGCACTAAATAGTAGTTTATTAATAAAGTTGGTTATACCTACCTTGGGTGCGACATGGGACACTTTGCAACGAGCAGATGAACATCCGATTCTCCAGACTCGTCCGTAACGAAGCAAGGAATGGTATGGACATGGCTCGAAGTTTCTAAATGCTTTATAAGATCTCTTTTAGCTTTGCCAAACTCCTTGCTTCTTACTTCCACGTTTTCTACTTTTGGAGGATGATATGGGAGAGAAAGAAGTTTGATTAATTCCTCTCTTCGTTTTTCCAAAACTTTGTGGGTCAAGACCATGAAAGTTGGTTTCCGATTAGGAGGTGCAGCCCGCGGGATATCGTCTGAATCTTCGGATTCTCGGTTAAGATGTTTGGATTTTCTTTTCGACTCAGAAGGCCTTTTTGGATTGAAATGATCGGATTCTACACTTTTCTTTTTCAATCCTTCCGAATCCAGATTGTTAAGGGAGGAGTCACTTCCTTTCGCCTTGGATTTACGTCGATTTTCTTTGCGGTCTGTAAATGATGAATATAGAATATTAATTAAGGCAATAAATTCTGGGCATATATTGAGTAATTTGATTTACTGAGCTCGTTAGGAGGATCTTCTTTGGTACTTTCAATACTCAATCGTATATTTGATTCTGTTGGAGCACTTTGGACAAAAGAACTTCTGGTACCTCCTTTTTCTGATAAGCTTTCTCTCTCAGACTTTCTACTTTTCCTTTTACTTGGGGTTTCTTGGCGAGTATTCTTTGACGATAGATTCCTCATAAATTCCAAATCAAAGTCCTCTTCATTGAACAACTAAGGGTAAATATGTTTGAATATTCATTCAAATTGAATTTTATCTCGAAGATGCTGAAAAATACAACTATTAACCATTTCGTATTTAAGCGTTTGGTCAACCCCATCGAGCTCCCTTTGGAGCATCGCTTGACTTTCAATGTGGTCCCTTTCCAAAATCTTGCCTAAGTGAGCCCTCACTTCCTCTTCTGAAACTTGGGCATCGAAACGTATCAAGATCTTAATAGGCTGGAAAGCAATGAAAGCATCTTAGAATCAAATTATTCGTATGAAATCCTTTTTGTAGTTAGTATACTGTTTTCCAAATACTTTTTTAGATTCAATGTATCCAGCACTCGGCAAAACGGTTAAAGGTAGATTTGGGGCCACGTAAAACTCAAATTTTGCTTGTTTCTTAGTACCTTTCGCATCTTGATCTAAACTCATAACAAAGTAAATTATTATCACGAGTGGATAAAATTATTTCAATTTGAACGTACAAGTATCATGATTATGTCGTACGTGTTTCTGGAGCATTTGAGAATATATCGATTGTTGTAGTGGAACTACTACCCACTGCAGTTACAGGGAAGAATATTCTTGTTTGAGAGAGCTGAATGGTACTCGATTTTCCAAAAACCCGTACGGGAAGAAGGTATTCTCTTAACTGAAGTGTCTGACATTTTAAAATGAATACACAATTGTCTTTAGAATTTTCTGGGAGTGAAAGCATTATGCTGAAATCTTGTTTTTCATTAGGTAGTATCGTTGCAAATCCAAAGTTTGGTTGAACAGAAATGCACTATTTCAAAAAAAATATGGACCAAAAAGAATTGCATGAAGTCCATATAGTTAAAGTCAAACAAGAAGATCTGAAAAACGTACTTCAGGAACTTCTACAAAGCCGATTTCTTGAGGGAGCATAGAATTGTTAAAAATTGAAAACGACGCTTCGACAGTCTCTGTTGAAGAGCACTTGCCCAAATTAAGTTCTCGGGGAGAGAATTCCAACACTTGATTCGTTAAAACTCCCATAAACGTTGCGGTCAAGGGAGTCGATAGCTTGTAAGGAAACTTTAGATTAAAGTAGACTGGAAAATCAATTATCATCGAACTAGTATCAATAAATTTTAGGGCTGGGTTGTCCGATTGAAGCATTTGAGGACTAGGAAATATAGACAGATTTTTCCCCACAAATATTTTATCAAGAATTATAATCATATGCATATGACAAGAAAAAATATGTATTTACTTTGGACGAAATTTGATTGAAAATTTTCCAGGATTTTTTGAAAATACCGTAACCTCTTTCGGAAAAATCTCCAAATATGGACGTAATTCCTTCGGAACTTCGGGCGATACCTTACCCGCTCCGCGAATCGTCGTTGAAACAGTCACAAGCTGTTGATAGTTGTGATCTGTTACATCCAGTAAATTGTGTCATACCCGCTTTGCAGATTCAATTAAAAAATTCGATGAAATTACCCATCATGCAAATCCTAAAATCAGTGTTCAAAGGGTCAAGATGTATCGGGTTTTCCATTGAAGCTCCAACTGCCTTGAATGTTAACTTTGAAAACAATTTCTTTGATGAGTCTCACGCTTGCAATATACTTTAATGTTTTGTGAATTTTTAGCAAACTTTTTCAGTTTCTGGATCATCAAAATAAATTTCAAAAGTAGCTTTAAAGACATCCACACACGGAGGTCGAAAAATGAGCGAGATGGTACTGACTTCATTCTGTTTTAAGCTCCTCTTAAATTCCTTAGCATAAGCTACGAAAACGTTGCTCGAAATAGAGTTCACCAGTTCGTTCAGTATTTCTTGGACAATCTTAAAGGACTGGCCTTTGTTCTCCACATGACTCTTTTTAGCTAACCATTTTTTGCTGCTGGAATTAATTTTTTTCAGTGATTTGACATCATGTTTAGACTCATCTGAATTTGAGTGCAGTGATGCCTTGGGATCTACTTCTACATTCTGAGAAGATAAAGTAGTGCTTGAAACAGGTTGGAGGTGGGTTTGACTTTCGAGTATTTCTACATGCACTTGTGACGGCGGATGGGAAAATGCTGCAGATGGCTCAGAATCTATAGGGGGTGATTGTCCAAAGTTTGATTGTACGATTTTAGTTATTACACCAGCTTTGGCACCAGTATTTTGCAATTTTATGGATATCGTTGCACTCGTATTGGCAACAATGTTGGTAAAAACAGCTTTTACTGAGGAGAGCACAGGAACGAAGCGTTTTTTAAAGCATTCGACAACCACTTCGAATGGCTCATTGCTAGTTTCGAATTTTAAAAGCCCCTTCCAATCGTCTAGAACTGATGGAGTGAAGGTTAAGGCGATATCATGGGTTAGGCCGGGTGAAAGTGTTTTGGAGACTTGAAAATTCACATTTACCAAATCGGTAATTGGTATTTTAGAGACGCGATTAGTGGCTTCTCCGGCTTCAGAATTTGTGGAGCGATCAATAAAACTTTTCAAAAAGAACTTTGAACGTTCTGTGGAAACATTCGTCACCGTAAGGATCTTTTTGTAACTCTTGCCAACTTCATAGTCCTAAAAGGGTGAATACATTTGGAGTGGAGCTAAGTTGTTCAGTAATAAGTAAGTATATAGTTGTAAACCGAAAAATTTATAAACTAACTGAGAAAGTAATGACATCCGGCTTCCATCGGAAATAAAATTTGGACTTATTTTTTTTCTGCATAATATTCCCCGGTTTTGAGTGACTAATGACTCTTGGTTTTGCATGAGCATCCCCTCCAGCGATCTCAGGAGTAGTTCCAACAACTCCAATTTCTACAGACTTTCTTGAAGAATGTCGGATTGACATCTTCGTAGTACTGTTCCCGTTTCCACTTTCCTCATAAAATTCTCCAGGATATTCTTCTGACCAAAATGATTCTGTGGTGATATTTTCCATTTCCTCGTATTCCTCCATTAGATCAGAATCCTCGCCATTGCTCAATTTAATTTGGTCTATCTGGATAGGTTCTTGGACGTATGGGTCCTTAGAAATCTCATGAGATTGTTCCAGAGTTGGATAATAACTTTTTCGATTGACTTTGTGACTCTTTCTAGGCAACTTTGTGGCTATGCTTTTCGCATCACTCGTATGGGACGTTCTTGATTCGGCTAGAGAATGCTTTACTGGGTTCGTACTAACTATATCTATCCATGACGAAGCTTTCGAAGGAGGTGGAGCAGAAGTACTAAGGTCAGCGTAGTGGTCCTTCAGGATTTCAGGAGACGTTTCTGTAGGCTCAGCAGCCGTTTCTTTGTCATAAAATTCGGCTTCCTTTTGGTACAACGTTTTCTTACGTTCTTCAACCTTCTTTGCCCAGAAATTAGACCACTTCCTTCTCTGAATTTCTTCGCGTTTCTTAGCCTTCTCGGTGATTTCAAAATCCCTTTGCAATTGTGTGAGTCGTTCTTGTTCTTTGTCAAGTATATTTCGCTGCTGTCGAGCCCGTCTGTCTTCGATCGCTAAGAGATGCTCAACATAATAAGGATTCTTTCCAGAATTCGCAAGTTCTTGGCGAACTTTCTCTTTCTCTTCAATATTCTTGGCATCTTTCTTTTGCTTGGCTTGACTCATGGCAATGAGCGTGTCCTTCTGGTCATCCAATTCTTGTTTAAGTTGGGCAAGAAGCTTTTGTTGACGATCCTGCTTTAGTTGCTCATCACAGGATTCCATGAGTTTCTTCTGACGACGTGCGACCATCGTTTTACGAATGAAGTGATCAATCCTTTTCCTAGCATTTCTGGCAGCAACAACTTTCAACGAGACATGAGACTTTTTCTCGTGTTTTTCCACTGATTCTTTAATGGAGTTTACAAAAGTACTTATGTTTTGCTTTCGTAACTTCTCCGCATTATTCTTCATCAGTTTCTCTCGAGTGGCTCGTTTTTGAGTCAAGAACAAGTTCCTTTGGTCGTATTGAGTAATTGCCGGCTCAAATATTTGCATATCTATGGATAAACTTTGATTAACCACCTCTGCTTCCCATAGCTCGCGCCTATTAAAATCAGTTTTTGTAATGAAAGTAAAATTTTAAAATGGTAATACATATAACAAAATTACTGGGCATTTTCTAATTCTCTTGTAAATTTATCTTCTAAGTCAATGTTTTTCAAGAGATCTTGTTGCATTTGAAAGCTCTCTTGGGCTAGAAAGATGTCCCTCGTGGGATCTTCACATTCTCCAGCGAAACATGAGTCGTCTTGAGGGCTATTCAGCTGTGCAGATATTTCATCGATCGTAGATTTTGTTTCTTTGACCTTACGTCTCAACTGTAATTTTTTTAAAGTAGAATTCAACCGTTTACTACATCGTAGCAAGTACTAATTTTAAAATGCATTTCAAACAAGCTCATACATAGTTGACATGAGCCACGGTTGCCTGCAGATTATCATTCAACTCTTTTCTCTGAGCTTTCACTTTCCGAACTGTTTCCCGATCTTCCTTTCTAAGAGAAGGAGGCTCGGAACCACATGGAATTTTTTCTTGTGTTCGAAAATTAGAGGGATCAGCAGTCGTTGCATTTTGACCATCAATACGAGGAAGCGCTGAAGAATATCGAATTGGAATTCTAGAACCGATGAGATTATCTACAAACCTACGGCGATCCGCCGCTGCAATAGCCGTTGCTGGTTGCAGCATTTTCTTAGGTTAAGTTCTCTTCTCTATAAAGAAAAATACATGCAAGTATCCAACATTCTCTTCAACATTAGTTGATTAATATTTATTTGTTTGTGTAACAATTTGAAACCGTTATTTTTCAATTCAAAAAAGTCTCTAGGATTTTTTAAAAACCTATGGATACAAAAGCTCAGTTCAATTTTATAAAAAAATAATGAAAATGAAATGTGCATGTTCTCTCGTAGCATGAAAAACTTCCCTGTACAACTTCATTTAGCCCGACTCCAAATTTCGTGAATTACATGCAATTTCATATTTTCCCCTTAGGGGTGACCACCACGGGTCACTAAAGCAACCAATTTCTCGAATATTGCAAATTATCGCTAGTTCGGTCCAACCAAACAACAGTACCAAATTTCAACGATTTATATGCATTTTCATGTATACCCCATACGGGTAGCCCCCACGGGTCAACCTACCAACCGATATAGCTCATCTTCGAACTCATCCAAGCAATTGGGCCACAGACCATGTGTGCAAAATTTTAAGTCAATCGGACTAGTTTGAAGAGAGTTATCGTGATGACGGACGGACAGACAGACAGACAGACGGACACTGACATGATCCTATAAGCCCTTGGAGTCGGGCTAAAAATGCAACGAGTGACCTATTCGGATTTCGGATTCAATGCGACTGAAACTTTTATTGATACAAAATTCAAATGCAAGATAATTAGACATTAGTTAATTAGATTTATGCAAAATATTAACGATAATTGAAACATCTAATCCGTGGCGTGTAGTATTTCGACAATACAAAATTTTAAACTTGAAGCATTTTTTTTATCATTTCATAAATAAATCATTATGTCTATTATCAAATACGTATTAAGATACAAGCTTCTTTTTAAATTAATATTTCTCGGACATTAAGTTCGACTCATATCCCTAGACCGATAAGGAATTCCCCGACTCTTCATCTCCCTCACGATACCCGCAGGTAATTTTCCGGATACACTTATCGCATAGACTCCTTTAACGAATCTACTGATTCTCTGCCACTTGCAGACCCAACTGTCCTCTGGACTCATTACGGAAAGCATTCCGTCGAAATTGGTACTTGTACATGCATACACGTTCTCTCGGTTGTTTCTCATCCTCAAAAACTCGTCACAGTTGTCACAGCCATCAAACTCGAACTGGTCAAAAGTTTTGACTAAGGAACATACCAGGCAAGCACGAAGGTTTCGGAGATCTTTAGGGATTACATCTGACGCTGATGATGCTGCAGCTGACATCTTTCACAAATCTAAGTACATAGAGTTATTTAATTAGGACACTTTCATAGTATGTCTTTCATTAAAAATTACAAGCTTTACCTTTAATCTATAGTTTAGATTAGAAAAATTAGCCTAGCCTAGCCTTCCGAGTTCTCGGTATTCCAAGTACAGTCTAACCTCAATTGTGCAGTGCGGTGCAGTCGTTTAAAAAAAGGGTTTCTTGGTATTTTCCAGACCAGACCTAATCCGTCTCCGTGTGCCGTGAAGGGATTAAAATTCCTTCTCCAGAATTGAGTTAATAATACTTATCCATTTTGTATTTTGGGTTCAATTGTAGCAAAGTAGCACTTGTAACAGTTGTAACAACAGAACATGTTTTGTACTGTTTACGTGCATGAAAAATCAAGTATACCTTTCACCATTTCTAATTATAATATTTATATCTAAGATCTATAATGTCATGTTATCTAATTTCACATTTAAAAAAAAAAATCATATCCAGTTTGTCATGGACAGGAGTCAAGTCAGACAGTAGCCAATTATTATTAGAAACAATTATGTCAATGGTATGACTGATTTGATGACTGATAAAATACAATTTTTTTAACCCAATTCACAATTCTCAACTTCCCGCAAGAACAAAATAAAATCTACCGTGTATTATCACATGATATAAAAATATCTAAGAAACTCAAACGAACCTTATTTTTTCCAATGAAGCAAAAAAGCCTTTTAAATCCCCACTTTTCGAAAGGCAGCAATTGCAATTCCTTCTTCTTCTTTCTCAACAACAAAACTCTCAAAAATTCCAATCAAACTGAATAATAATCGACTCATAGATTTACAACTATCTCAAAATTTCCCCCACAATTCCCTAACCACATTCCCGCATCCAATAACAAAGCTCATTTCAACTCCAAACATGATTTACCCATTCCACCCATAACGTCATCATTACATAAATCCCTATAAAAGACCTTTTAAATTTCCTAACCCAAAAAACGGAAAAATAAATTTTTCAAAATGTCTAAAAAATATCCTGGAAATCATATAATATTTCCAACTCATGGATGAACAACCCGCAAAGATAAACGAGGGAAGAAGGAGAGAAACAAAACCAATGGAATGAAGGTCAAGAAGCCGAGAAAATGCACGCTGCCTAATTGCCTTCAAAAACTGAGAGGTGGACTGTGATTGGTGAAGCCGGTGAGGAGTAGGAGGAGTCAAGTACTTGTCCACCAATAAGGAAGTCGTTTCTATTAGACGCCTCTCCACCTTCCACAGCCATCTTTTACTCATGGACTTGTGCTCCTCTTCCTCCTCAATCATTCACTACGAAGGACTCAAGCTTATTGCTTGCACTTTGACTTGCTCTACGATTTTTAGAGATTTTTTCAAGAGTTTTTCATAATTTCGAAGCCCTTATTGTGATGGGTGGAACCAGGGTTTACATCGGGGGACTACCCTATGGGGTCAGAGAAAAGGATTTGGAACGATTCTTCAAGGGCTACGGCAGAATTCGTGACATTCTTATCAAAAATGGATACGGCTTTGTTGTAAGTGTTTAGACGTTTTTAACTTGAGATTGTTACGAAATTAGTTGTATTGTTTGGGGATTTTAGAAGCGGAGAAATTGGGGAGTTGAATGTTTCTGAGTATTTTTGTAATAACAGTGGATTTGGTTTTTGTAGGAGTTTGATGACTACAGGGATGCCGATGATGCCGTGTATGAGTTGAATGGAAAGGATCTTCTTGGAGAGAGGTAAGTAGAAGTGATGAGTTTGTATTTACTAAACATTGGATTTGTTTGAAAACAGAATATATATTTATTGTATGCTTGCATCTTTTTAAGCAGAGTGATTGTCGAGAGAGCCCGTGGCGTTCCTAGGGACGGTCGTGGTGGTGGTAGTGGAGGCGGTGGTGGTGGTGGGGGTGATAGAGGCGGTCGAGGTGATCGTAGTAGCCGAAGTGGGGATCGCGGTGGTCGAGGCCCACCCCGTGGAACTGATAAGTAAGTATTTAATGGTTGACAATTTTAAACATTCATTACACATTAGACATCATGTCCCACTTTTCTGCTGAAGAAAGAGGGACAGTCCATCGTCTAAGATTTAGGGATTGTAGTTAATTTATTCCAAGGCTGAAGGCCGTAAACCTAGTTATTTTTAAAGCTTAGAATTTTCATAAATGTGAATACGGAAGATTTAGATAAAATGAATGTAAGTTCCCTAGGAAAACGAACGAAGTTAAACACATTGGTTTGGATGACGATTCCACATTAAGTGTATTTGGTAGAACTTGAGTTATTAATGTAAATGATGATTTTTTATCTTTCGGGTCTGAGTTTTTGATGACTAATTCCCAACGTGTACTGAGCATTACCATAATTATATTTTTAGCTTTTGCTTGTTATAATCCCAAGGATGTTGTTTCTATGAAAGATAATATTACTGGTCTAGGTATGGACCCCCTACGAGGACAGAGTACAGGCTTATCGTGGAGAACCTTTCCAGTCGAGTTTCCTGGCAGGTAAGTTGATTACAGTTTTACACCGTCCTTGCTTTGCCCATCCTTGATTTGTTGCATTAGGAGGGTCAGGAGGGTGGATTTTCTTACTTCGCCAGCATTTTTGCATGAAACATACATTGTTAATACCCTTAGCAGACTTTAGCTGATTACTAGCGTGCGTGCATATTTGTTATGGTGCTTAGAGTGGACAACTTCCCCAAGTGGCCAGTAAACAGACATTAAGTATGGAAAACTTAAGAGTTCTTGGAATTCTATTCTTATGCAACTGACGGATTGATTGTGGAAGGATGACCTGCATCTTGAGGGGAAGCACTTCTGTCCAACTTCAGGCATTCATTTGAAAGATTAGGCTAAACTCTAGGGGGAATGAATGAATGTGTATCTAAAGCACTTGGTGTTGCTCAATTACAAGCCAGGTTTTATATGTTGTAAGAGTAGGTTGAGGAAGCAATTTTGTAGATCACGATGTAGGGCTTACGAAGATGCATAATGTTGAGAGTGAATGAAAAAATAATGGGATAAAATGTTTTTATGCCTAAAGACCCATGTGCCATGTCCATGATGATGATGAGGAATGGAAAGATGTGCCTATCCTTCATTGGTTTCGGTTACTCACAAGGCGTAGGACACTCGCGCTGGCTCAATCATGCCACCGTGGCCAGTCCATGAAGTCATATAGAGAGAGAGAGCCTCCATGGGGGCAGATCAGTTGTAGTGCGTCCCCTTTGTCTGAGACGAAACCAGATTCAATTATTCCCTGGCCTGGTGGGGGGAGTAAACCAGACCGTACCGTCACTGATGCTGACCTTTTGCCTGAGACCTGTCAGCCTGTGAGGGGAATGGGGAGTTGGGAACTCTAGAGGGGGGAGCCAATATGTCAGTTCCAATGCTTCGTAGGGTGGTGCTTTAGCAGGATATTGTGAAGTAGATGTCAAAGACCTCTTATTGTTTTTCTGATAAAGGATTTGAAAGACTACATGCGCCAAGCCGGAGAAGTAACTTATGCTGATGCCCATAAACAGCGTCGCAATGAGGGGTAAGCGTTTTGCCATATTTTACATTTCTAAATGGACTGATTTTAAAATGATGTCCATGAATTGCTCTGTGTGAAAGGGGATGTTTTTAAAAATCATTTATTTATTTTGTCTCTAGTGTTGTGGAATTTGCTAGCTACTCTGACATGAAAGCTGCTTTGGATAAATTGGATGATACTGATTTGAACGGACGACGTGTCCGATTGGTTGAGGATCGAGGAAGACGAGGGTCCAGAAAAAGTCGTAGCTCCAGCCATTCCCGATCCAGATCACGATCACGTGGCCGTCGTGATTCTCGCTCCCGATCTAGGTATGTGTTGTAGATATGATATTTACAATTGGAATACATATAAATCGATCCAATTTCGAACTGTTGAGTGAGTGTAATCGTGAATATTTTGAATAGGTCTAAAAGCAAGAGCAAATCCAAATCTAGGAGCAAAAGTCGATCAAAATCACGATCCAAGTAAGCACATCTTCGTTCTGAATTAGCTACATTATTAGACTGAAAATTTTCTCTTAATGAAAATGATGACTCTTATCTTTCGGGTCTGAGTTATTGATGACTACCCCCAACGTGTGCTGAGCATTAAGATGCAAAATTGCATCTAATCAATCAAAATTTCGTTGTCAAAGTTGTTCATAGTATTATTTTCGATTGTAGGTCACGAGACTCGAGAGACAAATCTCGAACTCCAATCAAGAAGGAAGCCAGATCCAAGTCGAGGTCCAGGAGCCGATCCAAGTCTAGGTGAGTTATAAATAATTTAATACCTACCTAATGGGCAATGTTATGTTAGCGTATCAAAAGATGATGTAATGTAAAGGCATCCCTCTTCATAGACCGAGGACTCGTTACCCCTCAATTAATTTTCTGCTGAGAAGTCTTAATTTTGGCTGATTTTTGAAACGTGCTAAGCTCGTTAATTATTCAGTGGATACAAGACCAGGGTATTTTATTTCTGTGACTTTGTTTTCAGGGATAAAAGCCGTTCCAGAAGCGTCAGTAAGGGCCGTGATTCAAGAAGCCGCTCCAAATCCCCAGAGAAAAATGGTGAACGTTCTCCAGACCGAGAAGATGCTATTGATAATGCTGATGACTAGATGCCGTTCATTGTTACATGAACAAACAGAAAACGTTACTTGTACTACTTTAACCTTACATTTTAGTCCTCTCTAAGGATTTAGCTAATAATGGTGGAGTAATGTCATGTCCAAACGTTCTAGTGCTGCCACTTTGAAGATGTACATTTTCGTGCAGTCCCAATAGTGGTGTACTATGCCCGTTATTGTTTTATTTAAAATAATTCTTGGTTATTCTCTAGCTGACACAGTTTTCTCGTCAATTATCAGTCATGTTGCGGTTGATCCTTTTTGCTCGAGTAAAGATAAAATAGCCTTTCACCTTGTATTCGATTTCAATTAGACGGACAGACTATTAAAATGGATAGCTTCCTTCTTATATATAATGTTAGGGGTAAATTTCTGATGCAAGTTAATTTTCAGATTTAAAATATAATTGCATTTCTATTAAGTTATTGTAAATATTGATAGTAAAGTTCAGATACAAAATATGCTGGCGTCTTCAAATTGCGTACAGTCCGAAGCCGTAATTGTTAGGATGTGATCGTAAAACTTGATTTAACTTAGTTTTTCCACAGTAACTTTTGATATGATATTATGGAATTCATGTACTGAAATGTTTTATGGTTGGAAGTAAATTCCTAATAAATATAGTTGAAGTATTTATTCCTTTGTATTTTTTATTTCGATTCATAGCCGTCATTATTCAACTATATAGTCATCAAGGTCATAAGTCATAATACTCATTATTTTATTAGGGTCCAAAGAAGTGCCGATAAAATGGTATTGTTTTACAAGTTATTCTGAAGGGCAACTTTCATAAAGCCGAACAAAGGTTTTCACTGACAGAATAAATGAAAAAAGTTTCTTAGATTATTAGCAAAACCTAAACTTGAAAGAACAAGACCAAAAATGCTCTTCAGACGAGAATTTTTCTGGATTTTTCTGCTATTGGTGTCAATAGTCACTATAGTGGCTTCTGCAGAAGGTAAGCATTTTTTAAAAGGTTGGCGTTCATGGTTTTGTAAAATCAATTGTTTAACTTGTTCAGCAGAGGTTAAGCCCCACGAAAACAAAGGTCACCGGGACCGAAGATCCCCTATGTCTTCCATCTCCAAGGAGTCCTTATATTCCTCCGAGTCTCCAGAGTACAAAAGTAAAATGTCATCTTCTACGGAAGAAAGTTCTGAGTCTGATGAATGAGTACTTATCAGGGTTAAATATCTAGAGTTGAATATGAAGCACAATGTTTCATTTTAAATCGTTAAAGCTGACAATGAAATCAATTAACACCAATTTCAATAATTATATGTTTCTGAAAACTATAGTCGAACGAAGCAAACCTACATCTGCTCTCATAATTTTTGTCATCCAAGTATGAAGTAAAATGTAAAACCTAATAAATCCTGTTGAAAGTTTTGAACTATAGGTTTGATTGTCCTATAGTATCTTATTCAACATTTAATTGTAGACACAATTACATAATAAACCAGATTACGCAGTCTCGGCATATGAATTTTTGATTCAAATAAGTTAAATTCCAAGGAAAGCTATGACCCTAGTCCATGGTAATGTAATGGCCAAAGCCAACTCATTCTGCGGCCTCTACAAAATAATTATTATGGCTGTCAATAAGCCAGACTGATGATTGTAATACTCTCGATCCTTTTATTGAAGATCGGCATTACAATGGCTATGATAGTCACCTTTTCACCAAATGGTTTGGTCATATAACTTAAATGTGACGTTTAAGACACAACGGACGCTAGCTAGGATAGGATATTCTGAAAAAATAAAATGTAAACATGATTAGTAATTTGGTAATGTTGGTCGTTATTTTTTTTATCAATTAAAATTTTCTATGAACATGTTCAAGTCCACCCTTACGCAAAACTCGAAGCTTTTGAAATCATCAATTGAATTAATTTTTATGAAATGGTTTTTTGGTTGTTTTGTCATATATTTATTTATGCCTGTGTACATTTTAAATAATTATCTGATATGATCAGTAACAAACAGTGTAGCCGGAATACGGAAGCAGTGTTTTAAAATACCATGCTACATAATAATTGCCAATTGCATCTTATTGCACCTGAGCGAAATACTCCGGTTCCAAAATCCAATGCAATTTGGGGACGCAATAATGCAAACCAAAATGCAATGATCTCTCTCCCCCATGCTACCAACTTGATAGAATCCTCCAAAGCACCACCACCGGCTTCTCTCCGAATACTATACACATCATGTTACACATGCATACTTACTACCACTACTACTACCATGAAGAGATTCGGATTTCTACACACAAAAGACAGTGTGGATGCATTTCTCAGTCTCTCTTGGTACGTGTGGTTGAGACTTGGAGACAACTTGAGGAGAGACTGCTCGTGCCCACCGAATTCCTCATGGAATTGAAATGCTTGCACTCCTTCATATCCCGAGAGTTCTAAACTGTGTAAAAAAGCCCGATCCTTGCACCCTTGCCTTCTTGCCTCTATTCTTCTTTACGTATTCGGACATGATATACGCCTCCCGTTTTTTCTCATCTCTCTCTCTCTCTCCAGCCACATCTTTCCCCACAGAAGGAATACATGCATAAAGACCCCTTTGCCATCGGTGTATCCACAATTCCGAACATTCCCAGTACATTTCCCTCTTCCTTATAATCTACACATTTAGCCGAGGTTCAGAGATTCAGTTTCTCCAGCAAGTTTAGGAGGAAAGCGAGTTACTCAAAGAGCTTGGAAAATAAAAGCAGTAGCCTCCAGTAGTTCCCAGATCATTGCACATCCGGTCTCTCTCTCTCTGAGAACTCGACTTGCCTCTGCTCCGAATTCATACATAGTATTCATATATAATAACTTGTTATATATACATCTCGACGCTAGTAGATTCTAGACGGAGATTACAGGCTTCCCCAAGTGTTTCTTTTTATAAGACGAGACCCTCTTAAAGAGCGATAGATTCCCCTTAATAGGAAAATAGGATTGGAGTCATTGGATTTAGAAGATTGCATGATGACTCATCCTCAGGGTGACTTGCCTACTGCCTACCTAAATCTACTTTTTCTCCAATGCAATGGCATGAGGTGAGGCTTTTGAGCAATCACCGTCTGCTCTTACTATTCCTCGTGTAATAAGTCTTGATATCCAGGTGGTTATATTAAAATATACTTGTACCTTTAAGTTCTAGTTCTCAGCTTCTCTCTGGCTGATCGTGGTTCAATTATTGACTCTATATACTTATTGTTAAGAGACTCATCAGGCCAGGCGCATGTTGAGCAGTTGTACTTTGAAACTGAACATTTGAACTTCTCCAGGAGAGAGAAAGAGAGAGAGAGAGATAATAGCTCTGGGAATAATATCAGGCATGCGAGATTATCATTTATAGCCAACGTGTCCTCTGCATCCTGTCCTTACTTATCGAAAGGAGACGAGAGGGTGAACATTAAACTTTTATCAGAAGAGTAGAGCTAGGGAACTCTATGGGATGCATTTCCAATAGCTGATAACATTGAGAATACAGCAGTGGCTAAGAACAGTCTCCGCAGTCCGCACTACTTGAGTGTGTATTAAACGCATTACCAGAGGTGGTTAGCGTATATAAAGGGACACAAGCATCAGACAGGTTACACGCTGATGTTTTGTATTTGCATTCACGTCAGAGGGGCATTGATGGAAAAGTATGCAAAAAAAGTGCAATAGCTCGTTCTTCTAAGAAGCTCTACGAGTCTCTGCAGCATCAACGAGATTCGTCATCTCTTGAGCAGATTCGTCATAGAAAAACTATTCAGCTTGATTCAGTACTGTAATCTGTACAGCAAAATGCAAATACCCTTTTTCTTACGGAAGACTGAATTTGACTTGAGTTTGAGTGTGTCCCTCTGTACTATCCTTAAAAGTGTGGTCTGAGACATTTCAGGCAGTGTTCAACCTTGTTTAGTTGGCAATAATTTTTTAGAAAACTCTTATCGAGCATGAATTCGATTCTCGATATGAATATTGCATAATAATAAAAGTGTTTCCCTGTTATTGTGGTATGAAACTGGGGATTTTTCCCATGTACGCAAAGTGGAAATTGGCGACCTGACCAGTGTGGACTGAACTGAAGGGGGGATTTGTTTGTGAGTTTGGATTTGGATTTCAGTGGAGTTGAGTTGCTTTTGCAAATTGAATAGGATTCAATATTTTATTTCTGGACTATATACATGCTTTAGTAAAAGTGTGTATGACAAAGGAAAATAAAGTCGGTCTGAAAAGCATTTTTTGTGCACACCAGTACACAGGGAAGTTCGTAATTGTTGTGTTGAGGGGATGGAGAATTGAAAAGCATTTCTTTCATGAACAAGCTCCTTGTTCGGTTGGAAATTATTTGGAGTTGCTGAGAAGGCGTATGGAATTTGATTTGAAAACGTAAAACTGGAGATGCTAATCAAAATTTAAATTTCTTCACTGCATTTGTAAATTGAATTTTGAGTGCCGAGTGTGATGATAACTTTTTGAAGATATATCATCCCAATCATCAGTTCAACAGACTTGAAAATCAGCATAATTGCTTCTGTTATATAAAAGGTAAGGATGATTTATTCGTACCTTGTTAGATTGTCACATATTTTAATGATTGTATTTAGGTGAATGGAGATAGTTTCTAATTTCCATTACTGTTAAATTGCACATTGTTTTGCAAAGGAAATAGTTAATTGCATGAGATTATTTGTTTATTTAATACCGGCATTTTGGCCTTGTCTTTGTGCCTTGCTCTTGTAAAATGTAGTTGATTCGACTTTAGTTTTTTCCCCTCTGAATGCATCGTCTAATACAGACCTATATATGCAAGGAATTGCATTGTTTTTTTAGCGTGTGGGATTTAGACATTTTTTATGCTAAAAAAACTGTTAACAGTGTTGGCTATTAGTATTTGTAAAGGTGAGAACATTATGGGGAGTACATGTTACATTTTGCGAAATTAAAAAAAACTTTAATGTGTGTCTGTGACTATATAGTCTTCCTTAATAATCACATCATATCCTAATTTGAACTGTAAAAGACACCCAGCGGCTACGGTTTACGTTTTTTTAATGTAAAACTTAAATTGCTCTTAAATTGCTTGAAATACATATTTGCTAAATACAATCTAAAACGATAGTAGCTTAACTAGCTTACTTATTTATCAGTTATTATCGGAACGACCCAATATGTTATGATGATCCATTTTAATGTGCTATTAAAATTTGAGTACTCCAATGCATTTGGAACATCTCCTATTTCACATTCTTATCTTGCAATTGTCAATTGTAAAGGTCAATGGCAAGTTTATCTACAAGTAATTAGTCACTTGATCCTCGCCTTTTTTCAAACAAATGCATCAACTAAGGTATGGAGTATGTTGTAAAGAATTGAACAACTGTCTATCAAGTACAGATAATAATGCAGTTCTGACTGGCCATCATATCATGTCTTCAAGATTAAGCTTACTTTATTGTAAAAGCTTATTTAAAGATTAAGAAGAGATTTTGAAACTAATTTAGGGTAATAAATATCGTATGACTTCCTTGAACCGTACTTAAAACAGTTGTAATTTTAAAAGTTTAGAAATTAACATTAAAACTCTAGCCAGATTTACTGATGCTTTGATCTTGTCTAACCCTCAATGTCAGATGGGATTGACCCTCAAGCTAAATTGTAATTTCCTTTCTCCAGGAGAACCTTTTGTTTCTCAAGTCATGCTTAAGCTCAAGACAAGGGATTTCAATTTCAACTTCTTTTTTTTACTAACTCCACTCACTATCAACTATACATGCTCAGAATATTACGATTCACGACTTACCTGTTTATTTGCCCACCTGGGATCCACCCTGATGAACTTCTCCTTAGGTAAATCTCAACTACTTTTTTTTCACACTTCCGGTCGGCGGGTAGGTAGATAGCCTAGATTTACTTGAACAGATTTATGACTGCACTGCCATGACTTTAAAGTCTAAAACTCCTCGATGCAGGATACAGTCGTAAATGCATATGTTTTTAATTGAACTGAAAAGTCCATGCAATGGGAAATTAGAAAGAAGCAGAGACAGTAATAAAAGTAATACAATCTGTTTGTAAAAGAGGATGATGCGGTAACATTTCCTAAATCTTTTGAAACTGTTTAAAAAGGGTGAAATGGAAAGTGAGCCATTTTCTCATACTATTCAAGTATAAATTCGTCTCATCGGTCGTATAATTATTGTCACATCATTTCCTTCAAAGTGAGTGGGACGTGAACTGAGACGCTTTTGATAAGATGTGTTTTTTAACCATATTTTTATTTCACAATTCATTCTTCACGCACTTCCTCCTGATAAGACCCTATGCACTTCTTGGTGTTGCCCTTTTCTGTGTGTAAAGGTGGATTGTAGGCTATGGGTGGGGTAGTATAAATTAGTTTATATAGTATTAGTTATATGCATACAGGGTACACCTGCAGACATATCCTTCCCTACAAGGGATAAGGCTTCGGGTAGTAATTGCCTTAATGTTTTAAGGTATATTGTTCAGGTTATTAGGTTTTGTGTATCGAATCTAACAAGACAAACAATTACCCTTCTCGATTCTCTGTCTCTTAGAGACTCTCCCAATCAGTCTGCCTTTTTGTCCATTAATTTCCCGTTCCCACGAGCCAAATAAGTCTAGAAATAAACAGAAGTCCCAGAGGGGTTGTTTTATGTTCTGTAATGTGTGTAAGTGTGAGTTGTGCATGAAAAGCTTCGTGGGTAAATGCTGGAGAAATACGGTGAGAAAAGTGGGATTGGGGATTGAAGAAAAAAAATTGTTCTTTATTGTCTAAGGGATATTTTTTCGAGGATTGTCATGCGGTTTTCAGACGTGGTTACTCAGTTGTACGAGCTGCTGACAGCAAATGAGGAGTTTCGAGATCAGTACAGTTGACAGTATAGAATTGGATAGAACGCATGATTTTCGAAATATTCTTCATCTTCGCATGAATAAATGACTATTGGTTGCTATCGGTATGTGGGATAAAAAAATCTTCGACACATGTCTTACAAACATGATGAAGTAAGTTAAGGTTGAAGGTGAGGGGTTTGATTTTGATTAGTTTGTAATGCACGATTGTGGGATTCATACGCAATGATTCGGTCAGAGGAGTCAATTGATAGACATTCATGTGATTCATGCCACCAGGCAAGGAGATGATCGAAACCACCACCACCACTACCACAAAGTTATTTAGAAAGCTAAACCAATATTGTTAAGGACAACGCTGACTAATCTTATTGGATTAAATTAGGTAGCCAGACTTCTGACGCCTGGAATACCTCCTTCGTTTAAAATCCCTGAGGAAAATTTTGTAGGTTTTCTGGAAAATTAATTTTTCTTGTAGAGTGACGGTTACAAGGTTTCCTTGGCCTGTGGGAGAGATAACAACATTTCTTTCGCTTTAATGGATAAGTAGGTTCATGGTTTTTAGAAGGTACTTGGATTTAGAAGTAAAACCAGTTGGGCCGTAGGATTTGAATTGATGCTAATGCCTATTAAATTAAACGGTTCTGGCTTCTTTCCTGAAATGAGGGAGCTCCAAAACGCCTTTAAGCAAAGAAATGTATGTTTAAGACGTACTCTCCAAATGATGAATCAAAAGTAGCGTACCACGTACCTTTACTTCTCAATCTACATGAAACATGAAACAATTGAAGCACTCGGTAAGCATTAATATATTTAACTTTTTCATCATGTTGTAAACTTGTAATTAAAATAACGTAATAGTAATCAAATACAATGACTAACAAGTGATCCTTACATCTTTTTAACCTTGTGTCCCTCATAGAAATAAAATAAAAATGTGTGGATAATCATACTCGATCTAAATTGACATATATGTCCTCATTCAATCCTCAACCTACAATCTGAACATCCTCCAAAAGTCTAAAAGATGTTATTTATTATCAAATCATATGTTAAGAGCCCTCCGGTAGGTAGTAGGCACAGTAGATTATTTATTTACATTAGACATTCAAATTACATGCTAATTCCTCAAGACTTGACTCGAAGTGTTTGATTTTTTTTTACTATTTTATTCGAATGCGTAATCCAAAACCATAGGCTCACAGACCCGCATCTCATAGCAATCACGAATAGCTTTGAAATGTTTGCAAAGCTTTAATTTCAGTGCCTTGGTAATCCTATGCCCTTGAAATGAAACAAAGTTAAGAAATCAGCTACCATACTATGTGCTGCCTTCTAATTTGCAATAGAAGTTCTATTCAAGTTATTCAAGTTGTAAAGGCTTAGAATCTTCTCTATTCGCTTCCAGAGGCATAATGCATGAGACTTCCTGACATGTAAACCTTATTCCATGCTATGAAAGTGGCATGTTTCTGCAGGGCGAAGAACATGGCAGCGCATAATTATACTAAATTACTCAAAGGTATTATTACAGTTTACTCAAGTACGAAATTAAGGTAAAAGCGCTAGTCTTTATGCCATGCATTATGGACGAAGTGGCTTTTGTGGCAAATCCAGCATCCAGAGCGTTTTTGTTTTGTAATTTACTAAGACATTCTGTACAAGATTGTGATTCAGCAAATTCTTCTTTACAAGTCGTATGAGGCTCTTTATTTTATAAAAGTATAAACACAGCCTTTTTACCCTTTCTCATGCCAAAGTGAAAAAAGCTTTTCCAAGATTAAGGACGGAGGATTTACTGGGCGTTGTCTGTGCAGTTAGAGTGTGTAAATGTATTCTCTGAAATGTATAATGGTTTAAGACAATCCGTGCTTTTTCCGCACTTTTCCCTATAAGTTGCAGTTTGGAATTCTAGATTTGCCCGATTACATAGTTTTTCCCTTTGGGAATTGCACATGGTAGACAAAGGTCTGAGAATTGAGAGCATTATTCAGTGGTAGATGATACTGAACGTGGGTTTTGGCATTGAGGATCCATTACATTAGTTATGTTAGCCCGAGCAGGGAAGTGGATTAAAAATTAATGTGTTTTCCAACTCCGGGCCAAGTAGCCGAAAATGATTGATTTTTTTATACCTTTTATAACCTTGGCATGTCCAGGTGGACTCTGATGAAATTGTTTCCTCTCCGAGTTGTACATTTTGCATGTTGTTTTTGCTTCTCAGAAAAGTTTCATTTGCGTATTGGCGATTCCTGAACCAGACAGCGGAGCAACATGTATAGTCTACTACGGCGTTTGTAATCTTTTTTGGCTGTGAAACCATAGGATTTACTTTCAAACTTTGTGGTTTCTATTCTATGGTATTGTATGGCATCCATCGTTCCGAATAATTTATTCAAAGCTTTATGTACCAGATTGGCACGCCAATATTTTACAAGACTTGTATTTACCCCGTTCATCCCTAGTAAATAGTTGTTGTTAGTATAGAGTGAAGGAAAAGTCTGAAAAGGTGTCTGCTTGTCTTGTTTCCATTTATGACTTGAAATCTATTCCCCATCAAACCCTTGTCACTTGTCAACATCCACTACTAAATTTTTCTCTTGAAACATGAATCGAATCCATCTGTCAATAGAGTCCCTTGCGGCCAGGAAGTATTCATCTTTCTAACCAAACAGACCGCAAGATATGAATGTGATGGGTTAATTACATGTTAGGTTTATGAATTAAAAAAAAAACTAAATTGACACGAGGCTAGAAAAGCGAATATCTCCTTAGTGTAAGTAAAAACTATAAACACCTGGTGAATTGAATTAGGCTTGAATCATGGAATGCTAATGCGGTTCGTTTAGTCTTCTTTTTAAAAACTTGATATTTAAAATAATAATAAATGTGCATGGAAAGAAATGTTACTTCGATTTCACAACAATCAAAGTTAGCCAACTGCGCTGCAATGCATCGGCCAAATGCCAATTCAGCATCAACTAGATCTTCCTTCCTAGAAGAGATTTGAATGAGTCAGATGCTCAAACAGTTTTGGCTTGGTCGTGGGAAATCCCCGTTAGTTTCCCTTTCTTAAAAAACTGTCGGTCTCGAAGATCTCTCGGGCCATTTTCTTATCCATTACAGAAGACATGGGGGATTTCGAATCTCAAGAGCTTCAACTCCTCTCAACCCGATACTAAGTATATCCGTACTCTCTGCAAAAACAAAGTCACCATTCACCATTTGTGTGTAGAAATACTTGAACACTCAAATGCTGAATGCTATAACATTAAAGTAAAGTACACGATTTGTGACAAAAGTTCTCAGGATAAAATATGTACACGCCGGGTTGTTGAGCTCGTGTTGTTGAAATCGAGATCTCACAAATCACTCTCAAAGTCCTACGCGTAATTACTCCTAATTACTACAGATAAACTTCATTGCCTAGCTCCTGCTCTTTGTCACGAGTACAGCTTGGAGGATGGAGCTCTGCTGGAAGTTATAACACTTGGAAATCGTTTCTAGTTGCAAGTTATCTCCTGGGTGAAACTTGGATACTTATTTATCAGAGGTGAAATCATCAACTAAATTAATTGAAAGCAAATGGATAGGATTACTTCCTCTAGTTTCTAAACAATCGAATACCCTTGTAGATCTATCCAGGATCTAACTGAAAACAAAAGAGCAGACCGTCTCGGCTCATAAATCAATCCCAAACTCGTTCACCAAGAAGCAAGTATTTAAATTCAAAGAATACGATCTACGCCACAGTTTGTCTTCGTTCATCTTGTCGTCAGCATTTATTTCTTGGTGGTGCTCAGTCATCAATCGCTGAATGTTTGTAAGTCACACTAATGCTACTCAGTTCACCTTCCTATTATTATATGCTAAATGTGTAGTCCATTCAAACTCTCGTCCACCATCTCCTGAACAGGTTTCCTAACAATAGTCACAATTCACAATGATCTGCCTCGTTTCTGTGTATCTGTACTTTATGTACTTAAACAGAATACAAATGCACAGTTAAATACCAAACAGCCAGACATACACATGACGAATGTCTATAGAGCACCAGAAAGCTTTCATACCAGAACTAAGCAGATTTATAAACTTCATTATTCTGCTCTCTTGTGAGTTTTGCTACTGTGACCGTGTACCTCCGGTTGTGTTTATCAAAGGGCAAGTAGGGGAAATGTATAAGTCAAATCCCAAAGAGATAAGCTCAACTTGATCTGTTAGTAAATGCAAATGTGAATAAGTACAAGATGAGAAATGCATAGAATCAACATTTGTTTTACCTAAGTCGTCTATTACACTATGTTTTTGATATTCGGAAGCGCAGAAACTGCATGCTTAATCTTTGGCAGGCATCAAGCTTATAAATACTCGCTAGATAGTCCGTATAGAGATCACCTACAGAATATTGACAAAACCTTCAAGCTAAGCTAAGCCAAAAGCAGTGAGTGAACCTCCTTCATCTTCTTCAAAAAGTAGACATAGACAGACGCTATTGTCTACTGCAGTTTCAAGTTTGCATCATGAATCCCGAATTCGAAAATCCGCTCTGTCAGGGACTGGGCCTGATGCTTTAGTCCTTAGTGAATGGATGTGGTTGAATAATAATGCAATGTTTGTGGTGCTATGTTCACATATTGTCTTTGCATGGTAATATATTCAGTTGTGGTTATTCCATACAGAGAATAACAAATGGAGTTGGCCCTCGTCCTTTCTTGTGCATAAATTCAAGTCATTTCCAGAGATTCAGTATTCTGGAGACTAACTTATTACCGAATGAGTCTACTGCATTACATTGGATGCTCTCTAGATTTTGAGAGTGTCCCTTATCTCGGCATTATTTTCCGTCTCCTTGCCCCCGCACTATCATCAAGTAATTTAAACAAGGACTATGTATACTCGTAGAATAATAACATATTAGACACGCTATTCCCATGTTGTTATTATCACCCTCCTTCTCTGTGTCTGTGTGCCTTGTATTATTTCGGGTGGTGATTAACGGCTGTCTGCCTTTGAGTCTCTATTAAATTAAAACACATGTGTTTCTGTTCTTTGTAGTTAGTGTGCAGTGGTGAGATTTCATATTATTAAGCTTCAAAGATCTTATTGTGCACATAGAGAGAGACAAGTCTTAAAGCCAATGCAATCTGCCTTCCTTATAGGGCTTGAGATTGTTATGTTTGTTTATAGCCCGAGTAAGTTATGTTATTGGTGTTTATTTCACAAGCGCATGCTTTTATTAGACATTATTACGAGACATTGATAATAGTGTTAGCTGTTTTTTCCCTAGTATGGAGAACTAACTGGGTATGCAGAAAGTAGCCCAGGCTTGGTAGTCTTGTTCTAGTTGTGGAATGAATTAGGTTGAATTTATACTATCAGGGATACTTAGGCTTAGGAAGAATTTCTTGTATTGGGAGAGAGAGAGAGAAGAGAAAGTCCGGATTGTGGAGGGAAGACGCTTTTAGAGAGTTGTCGGAGATTTCGTTGAGATTTGTAGAAGATGTCTCGGAGAAAGTCAACTTTCTCTTATAAGGGAAACTTTAGTTTTTGGAAGGATTACTCGATGAAATGAGCATGAGAGGAAATGGGTCCAGTGCCCTATTGATTCACTTTTTTTTGCTGGACTGTCTTCTGTGGATGTGTGTAATGTAATGTAGTGGGCAAAAAATTTATGGTGTTTTTGACTCTTGAATATTATTGTGTTTTGTGCTGTATCTACGCGTGGCATACCGGAAATATTTTAGTGCTGAAACATCAAAATATAAATTTTATTATCTTGTCTCATTTGGGGGCAAAAGCGGGTTGAAACTTTGTAATTTCGTATTTTTTAAGAGTTTTAAAATTTCGATTGTTTGGTAAGTATACGAACTTTGTAACCTTTGAACCTTTGTAATTAAATTGTATGAACAGGCTTTTTTCCAGTTAAACTATTAATGAATACATTTTATTACCTAATGCTTAAAGAGGTAGATATCGTCACTATTTGTAAAAAGTTGAATAATCCACGTGACAAAAATCATTAGGAGCATTTTCTACGTGGCAAGAGTCTTTGCGTAAACAAGAATAATCTCAAAATACGTATTTGATAAAACTTACCGATAACTTGGCTATATACTAGTTTACTTGAAGGGGATAGTTTCTGTGTATGCGTAATGATAGTAAACACCGACGTCCTTGATGACTAATTCATACTTGATAGTTGAATTGTATAGACCAATTACCGTAACATTAGGGTAGATCAGAACGAAGGATAAATTTTATTTTCAGTGACCAAAGCACTGAAATAGGGAGGGAGATCTGTTAAGATGATGACCAAGGCCGTATTTCCTAATTAAGGTTGACTATGTCCACCCCCTCAGACACTTATATAAACTTATCGGCTACATGATGAAATAGAACCCTATATTATATTTATACAGGGAAGAATTACGGATTTTCATTTCCTCGTAGAGCACGGAAGTTCGGATGCATCCAATTTAGGATGCACTGCAGTGCAACATTAAATTCAATGCAGTTCATCCCCAAGATACAATTATCCTTGGGACAATATGACAAGTCCAGAGGGTCAGGCCAGACAGACTGGGAAATCAAGTCAAGACCCAAGCCAATCATACATGGAAGATACCCGGGGCTATTATTATACCGGGTGGTTTGTATTGCATGATAGTGTGGGGTGGGAGACAAACGGATAATGACAGCACTTTTATTTTACGTGACATTCTCAGCTTTCCTCAGCGTGTATAAAAAGCATAAGGATAGTAGCCGACCTCCGACCGGGTAGTGTATCATGCACTGCTGCGGGTTGTTCGGCAAGGATGGATATTCCTTACTCACCCGGTGACTCATCGAGGAGGAAACTAAACCAATAAGGGAAACTGTAGCAGAGCAACTTTGTCTCAATTTGTGTTTATCCTCATAGTGATATTGGTAAAGAGGGAAAGCGCTTCTTCCTCTCTATCACTCCAAGCAACTAAAACAAACTACTTCCTTTAACTTTACTTTCATCAGATTTGGATACACTTGGCTAGGATCAAGGTTTCATATTACTGCATCGCCTGTATCGGACAATGTACCCACCATAGAACTATATACTAAATACAATACTAAGTACCCACCCAGGGGTTTTATTATTTGACCAACTACTTATACGGGTTAAAAGCCACATCCATTTTCAAACTCGGATATGGTAATCTAAATTGCAGTTTGCTTTAAACCTCCAATCCTTTATATATTGGGCGATTCAAGATAAACTTTCATGGTATCATGAATAGAACATGGTCTTCTAGTCTGTACTGAGGCGAATAAAAATGTAACCTATAACCTAGGAACGCTTTCAGCTTTACATGAGCACTCACATCTCACCCTTTCTCCAGAATCAATAAACTTATTTTTCCCTCCTGAAACAGCGAGATTAGATTTATCCGGAGACAGTGAGAACATTGACGTATCTACTGTGTAGTTGCTTTTGTACAGGAGTTGTATGTACCTAAACCGTCAACAATAGGCTTTTTAGGGTTCTGGCGCCTGGAGTAAACTGAAGTAAAGGTGAGATGGGCTAGTGCTTAATCGGTAGGGGAAAGTTAGGTAGGATGACTCAGCCTGGTGATTTCAACATTTTGCTCCAATAACATTAACATTAAAGCTCAAGGTAAAAGAGAATTTCGATGTTCGTGGTCTATGTGAATCAATCCCAAAGCCTAGGCCAGGGCTACATATTTGATTCAGGACTTAGTTTTCTCCTGTCCTTCGTGTACAAATTTCTATTTATCTCCTCACAGTCAGTCAGAGGGTTTCACTTCCAAAGTTTAATCCGGAACAAGAGAGCGTTGGATGGAAGTTTTGGGGAGGTGTCATTTGGTATAATGTGTAACCTGTCATTTTGGGAATTAACGACACTTCGTGTTTATCCTGACTGACACTGACTGTCAGTCACTGGGGTGAGCTGTTGAAATAGCTGTTGGAGAAAGCATTGAAAGGAAGTGGACTAAAATATTTAAATCCCTCTTTTCTCCTCTTGCAATCATAATGCACATAAAATACCTTGACACATGATGGTGTGAGATTCTTGATAAAAAAATGTTTAATTCCGAATTCCAAGTTCAATTTTCATTCCACCACGCTCTCCTTTTATTGCCTTGAGTCTAGTTTGTGAAAGGAAGGAGTATGTAGACGTACAAGTGGGTATTGAAATTTCCTCAATAAGCTTTGAATATATTACCTCGTTCATAAAGGAAGATGTGTACGTGATCAGGAGTGGAAATGAATGCCGTGGTAGTCCATCAGGCTTATCGGTGCCTAATATGCGAGTTTAAGAATGAGCTGAGAACAGATGCATAAGTGGAGGTGTGATGATAAATTTTGTAAGTAGGCGTAGAATTTATCGATTGGGATGAGAAAGAAGGTCAAAAGAAGTGCATGATTCAGAATTCAAAGTGCATTTCAGAAGGTCATTATAAATGCAGTAGTGTCTGAAGGTGTATGATGGTGCATAAGAGCTTGGATTTTGAGCTTCTAACTGCGTAAAGATAGTCAATCTGAGTAGTCTCTGGAATAGTTATCTTGTGAAAATACACAAGATATAGTGTAATTGAATTTATGAATGTATCTTGTTTTCAAATGGAATTACTATACCAAGCAAGTAATAGGTGAATTGTTAAATTCCATCCATTCAGTCACTTGTGAAGAATAAGCCCTTTGTTTTATGGCACTCAGGTATGGCCATAAACTTCACTTAAACACGATCCCCCGGGTCCACCTGAAACACGACTGGATTACAAAATAACCCTTTGATTCCTTATTGGAAACAATTATTCATTTTTTACAACTCTCCACCATCCCTCATGACTATCACACACACTGCCCGTACTCGTTTAACCGCTCTCTTGTCACTGTTAAGTGGATGAGGATTGAGGGCTATGGGAATGCATCTCTTGGCTTTCCTTGCCTTTTCAAATTTCAAGGAGCTACTTGAATAAAATAGTTCTAGTGAGGCAATTTGTATTCCCTGTGACAAGAGGAGCCTTCTTTGGAGCAGCTTCAAGTTGGAATGCTAGGCTCGAGAAATGGGGATTGGGTTAACTTTTTTACACGCAGGTATTTCAAAATCCCATCATCATCACACCCGCACAAGGCATACACTTCCTCAGATGTAGCCGGCTGGTAGAGGAATCCAATCCGTTTATTTTACAAGGAGATGTGTTCTCTCTTTGTTTTACAAGTTTAAAAGTACCCTTGAGAGAGTCGTTTTTGAGGCAAGTTTTGCTGGCAGTCGGGCAGAAATTTAGGTTCTGCTTGAACTTGCAGGAAAGTCTTTTATTTTTTATGCACGATTTCCGAGGATATGGCAAAAGTTTGATGTCTGAGGAAGTTTTATTAGCGAATGTTGTAAACACTCGAGAAGACACGTGCTCTCAAGTTGAAGATATTTTATTGCCGTCTTGTGTCTCGAGACTTTGATTGAGGGTGTTGAATAATATCTCACGCGTGTGTCTTATCCTGTGTCCAAAGGCTGCGTCTTATCTCATATCAACATCTTCTTTCTTTATGACTTGGTATTATGCAATTTTACTGCTCGGATATTTGGAAGCACATGGAACTCTCTGGAACATGGAAATGCAGCTTGCTGAGCTTGAACTTCAAAATGTAACTTTGTTTTAATGGAGAAAGCAATTCAGTTTTTTGGACTCTTTGAACGGTTAACAAATTTTACAACATTTTTGTCATAAAGTTTTAAACGTCTTTATAAAAAGGATCCTGGAGTTTCTTCCTTACATACTGGTAAACTGTATGGAAATTCTGAAGCATTTCTCAAAGTATTAAAATTACGGACAGCCCCATAGTAATTAAGTTTATCTTCAATATTTTTAGAATAAAATCATTCCTGGTTTTACCACCTTATTCAAATGATCAAATATCCTTGCAAACGAAGATTAATGGACTTGTTCGGTCAGACTAAATCGTATGATTTCGCTCCAGCACTTATCATTAGTGAAATTTTGAATGTATTTCTCTCCTGAGGACGGAAGTACACAATTATGAAAATGGGACATGGACAGATTGTTCGCAAATTGATATCAAACTCCACCTAAGCTTTCATTCCCGTAGAGTTAGTTTGTACAAGCAAAATATAACTGGGCTTGATATTGTCCTATTTCATTGTAAATATTCCATGAAAAGCAAAATCGAATTAGCCTACATCGCTTATAGATGCCGGAAACACTCCGATTTTCCGTTGATTCTCAACTCGATTCTCAGTCTTCCCAGTCACCAGTTAAAAAAGTTTTGGCGATGTTATTTTGCCAGAGCCTTTGGAATTAGGGTACAATTATTTAGCAGTCTTGATTCTCCAGTCTGGTCAGTGTCAAAGGTTGTCCAACTACATGACTCCCATGTATAAAATAACAAGAAATTGTCCAAGTTAAGTCTGCAAAGGCTCTATAGAACGATTCCAATGTTGTAAATTCCAAGTCGGACCTACTTTACTGTGGAATTTACAACTTAGAAGAAGCAGGGCATTTTTTGCTTCAACGAATCCTTCTTATAAATATAAAACATGTAGGACTTTGCCCTCTGTAGCTCCATTATTTAGAGTCTCATTGTCAGTCTGGAAGTGAAATATCCTTATTTACGAGTTTCCATAATTCCGTAAGTACTTCCCCTCCAGAAAAATTTAATTTTTGCAAGAAACTTTATGACTCCTATCCCATTTCTAGCCCTAAACATTCAGAATCTGTAGTTGTAATTTTGAAATTCTGACGTCTAGTGCCTTCCAAAAGTTACCATCAGTTATTAAGTTTCGCAGTAGTCCGTAGGAATTTGCCACGTATTTGTGAATTACATTATTTGGAACGATAAATTAGCTCATGACTTTTACTAGAGCTTTTAAATCCTTATGTTCTAACCCTTTGAATCCCACGACGTTCCAAGAGCCACTCCCTTGTATTCCAACAACGCGTTTCTTTCCCTGTGTCAAAATTAGCTGCATAAGAACTCTGAAGCGAGCAATAAGTTAGAAGCCTTCTAGCCTAGGGATTAATTAGTGAATGGTAAAAGCTAATGAGATTTGAGTTTTAATTTCTACCCAGTTAAGTATTAGCTTAAGTCGGAAATAGAACCACGAAAGGCAAAAGTCAAATTGCAAAGAGAGGCGCATGAGAAGGCGAGGAAATTCAATATCCGTTTCCTCCACGGAAGACTGACTGATGATAATGATAGCAGAAAAGGCAGAAAGGAAAATCCATCCCAGACGAGCCAGAAGTTTCTATTTCATCATCATCGTCAATGCCAAAATGCAAATTTCCATCAAAGCTGAAGGGGCTGTTCATAAAGTTAGCTAGTCTACGTCCAGTTTCTTGATTTAAATTTGCCAACTTATGGGTGTTATCTTCAAAGTTCAGCAGTGTATGGCTGGGTCCAACGTACATGGCATAAATGATCTTCTGTGGTTGAGTGAAGTGCTCTGAATTGTGCAAATAACTGCCCTCGTTTGTTTATATTTATATGAAGCATATAATAATACTTGAATGGTTTAATATGCGAATGTATGAAGGAGAACACATGTAAATTGAATCTGGAACATAATGCTCATTCATGGTCACATAATACTTGTAGAGTCGTTTGAAATAGGCTGCACTAGTCACTCTTCTTCACTTCTCGCATGTCAACCCATCAACTTTTTTTAGTGTTTGAAATTACATTTTGGACTGACCCCTGTCAGTTTGAGAATTTTTTCATTTCCCAAGCATGGACGGTCGCAAAAAAAGCAAGTCATATTTTTTTCCCATTTTTGAGCTCCACAATTTTAAGAATAGATTGAGGGTTTGTGCTCAAGTTTATAATAACGTAAAGTAGGGCACATCGGTTATTGAATGTTTTTTATTAGTAAGTCGAGGGCATAACATAACTATGCATTCGATTAAACTCATATCGCGTACGGAACAGTTTTTTTAAAACATGTCACTCATTTAAGAACATTATAAGCCTGCTTGTGTGGTTCCAGTTCTAATCCGCTGCAAAGTCCAAATCCAAAGTGGATGATTGTTTGTTTTGTTTGTGTAAATTTTGTTTGGGAGAAGAAGATAAATAAAATGGAATAATATAATATAGTAAGTACCAGGATCACAGGATGGGTTTAATATCTTGTATTATAGTATTTATTTCTCTTCCGAACACCCAGAAATTAAATTCAAGTTTGAATTATTAATAGTATTACATAAATAATTGACAAAAATAATTGACAGAGTACAGTTTGCAGAGTGCATATTTCTTTTTTTTTTCATACGATTCATCGAAATCGAAAATGGGAGGTGGTGACCTTATGGGTCAAGTTAGTTGGTGCGTTGTTATTAAATGTGGTTGGCTGTGTTCCTGATTCAAACTTCAAACAACCTCATGACAATTACCAACTTTTTTGAGGATAAATTAAAAGTAATGTTTAGCATTTGATTTGCAACATCAGTCAGTTTCCTTGAAAATTTCCATGTGTTAAATTTGTTAACTTTTATAAATCCAGGAATTGATTTCTGGGTAGCGTAGAAGAATGAAATGAAAGTCTCTGCGTTGATTTGGTTAATATCAAATAAAACTATTTAGGAGTAGAAGTTTATTGTTAAGAATACTCTTACAAATACACTTTAAAGCTCAGAACAACAATTTCCTTCTACTTTAGGTAACACTTTAAAATAATAACTTCATTTGTATATTAATTTTCACGTATAAAATATATATTCAAATCCTATTGAACACGTACTTTCTAATTGAGGAGGTATAATCTGTCCCCGTTCTTAGAGTTGAGGTATTGACTCTCGTATCTATTTTTTTAGTTTTTCCTGTGGTAAGTTGGATCCAATGGGATTATCAGTTGAGTTTTCCTGGAAAGCCCGTTTCGTTTATAGTTGGACGTATACATTTACTGGTTAAGAGATTATCAATTGATTTATATTTACTTAATATAAAATATATAACCGCTAACAGTAGGCAGTCTACATGCATAACTGTCTGTACTATATACTATGTCCAAGAACTCCACCAATGCTCGTAACGTGTCCAACATAAACCTTCGGATGAGCCGCAAAATATTTGCTGGCTGGATGGAGAATTGTAGTAAGAAATGGGGCAGTGTAAAGGCAGGATGCGATTTGATTGAACAGGATCGTTATTAGATTGAGTTGAGACTTCGTATCAGTGAAAGTCTTGTTTTTATTTCAACAGAAATTGAGTGCAATCCATGACCAGAGACTCAAATGTCCGGACTGGCTTAAATTTGACGTGAATTACTGAGAGTGAAAGGAATTTCTAAAATGGAGGAGGAACCTATAACCCTGGAAGTAAACTACGACAGCGGATCTGATGAATCGGATACAGAGGAAGGGACCAATAAAGCTGGGACGAGGGACTCAAATGCTTTACTCGACACATGGCTTGCAGAATTGGACAGCCTTACTACGGTAAGAATCCTTAGTTTTAAATTATAATTAGTACATTTCTTTTTCAGCTTAAATATTATGATAGAAAAATTTTCTAAGTCGACAAGAAAAGAAGTTCATAATCTTTACCAAGGGTTAAATGTTTAAAAATCAATACAAAAGCCAACTTGGGTGACTAGCAAAGGAAATAATGAATTATGAAATATCGATTCCAAGAATACGCGCTTCCTGTCCCCAAATAATTTGCTCAATCAGGTTCCAAGAAAGTTGCTTAACAATGCTCAATCATATCTCATCTTGGCACTGAAACTATCGGGTTCGGTAACTCTAGAGTAGCACCGGTGCATGGTAGATTTGATATGCCCGGATATGGAATTACGGAATAAGGTCCCGGAAGGAACCGAAAAGGACGCACTGAACCAAATGATCTAAAGTCTTTTCACTTGAATTACTTTGGGTAATTTGATTTCACTAGAAATGTCAAATAATCCACTAGCAAATGATTAATGTCCGAATAAATGATCCCGACAAAGCCAAAGGCACTACCTTTCCGATCGTATATCATGTAATGTAACTCAAATCTTACAAAAGTTTACGTATCGCCCATCCAAGCATAATTGAATTCTTATATCAAACCGTCAAAGCTTATAAAAAGGGGAACAATTCACTTTGAAGAGATTCGGATGACAGATTTCGCAGGTGGCATGGGGTGAAAAATAATAAGATTGACCACTCCACCATTTCTTGAGCTCACAGCGAGTGGCAAAGTGTTAAGTTTGTTTGCACACTTTTGCTTCACATCACCTGCCGCAATTTCCATAAAGACATTTTCATATTAAGACTCTTAAGGAAATAAATGTAGGCACACTAGAGGCAAAGATGGAAGGGGAAGCTTCTGTACGGCTAGATCTATTCACAAGGAACCCGTAGGATTTTACAAGTTGAACTAAAGTGTGACACTAATGCAGATCTATAGTTATTGATTGCGAGGGTGGAAAAGCAGGGATGGTTTTTTTTTTCATAAACAGGGCAACTTGTCTTCCCAAATGAACCTTTTGAAAGGGACGAAATGTTCCTAAAGTTAACTCATTTCCAGCCCCGATTCTTCCTTAGTCTTCCTCATAGAGCATTTTGTAGTACTAGATTTACACTGGGGGTGCATTATTGTTTCTTATATTGTTATATCGTATGAATACCTAGAGGTTGGATGGAAGGTAGTTGGTCCTTATTGTATAAAAGGGATCACCATTATTATTAATAATAATACGGAGACCATCTGGTATTTTCTTAACGAGGAGAACCGGTATTTTTGGTTTATTTTGTCTGGAGAATGCCCGTGTCTTCAGTGGTTTAAGATTTCATTTCATCATCATCTGCCCTCTTCGTCCTGTCACACCTATCATCAAAGACTTTTAAATCTGAGGCCGGAGCAGCAGCTGCTTTTCATGTGTGCTGACTACCTTTTACTACTTGGGGTCTTTAAAAGATTTGAAGGGTCCGTGCCCTGCTATCCACCTACAACAAGCTACTACTTCCTTCTGTAATCGGCCACCTACAACCTAAATAGTCCTGGTCGTGGCATCCTTAGCTCATCTCTTCTAAGTTTTCTAGAAAGTCTGGCTGGATGCAGGGGATTGGATTTACTTTTAATATTTTACTACTACGAACAACGGGGAACTGCTCATTATACCCCTGGATATGTTATACTAACTATTACAATCTTCTTTTCAATCTTAGTCCGCACGAGTGGGTGTGTTGTAGAGTAAGATCAGTTGCCACTGCTGCAGATGCAGATGTTCTTTCTAGGACATTGACTACGGAGATCGACATGTCAGACTTCCTTGTAGGGTTTCCTTTTAAAATTCTAAATGCTGAGTCAGTTGGGGTTTTTCTGGCTTTTGATGTTTATAAAAGTTTTCTGAAATTCAATCAACTTGAATCGGTAGCACAAGAGACTAGGGGGCACATGGTACAAGATCGAATTTCTTAATTTCTGGTAGCATTGTTATTGTAGATAGAAGTTCCAGAGTGCTGATGGTCGATGCAGGTCTTCGAGCAGATAGGATAATCCCTTTGCTCAAGGTCTGTGTTGATGGAGGCTGAGGCTGTAAGGCCATCAGATTTCTGGCACACGCCAGGTGCACTTCGAAACCCTGGTTGGTGTACAAGGGCGTTTGTTTCGCTTAATTGAGGTCGTAATTTCTCCAAAGGAAAGTCGTGTAGTTTGAAATTTTATATTTATATAATACAACATTATGAGTATCCAGTAGTGCCATCAATCGATATAATATAATAGTACATGTATATACGAATATACTACGAGTTTGACTAGAGGTAGAAACTCTACATTTCCAAGGCAGGCACGTGCTGGGCACAATTATTTTGTGAGCCTGAAACGTGAGTAAGATTTATTTGGATGAAACTTCCGATTCCCCTGAGGATGATGGGGCTTATTTGATTTGACTATATTTTAATTTACATTTGATTTTCATACACACGCAGAGAACCAACTTAAGTAGACAAGTACGCATTTGAGTTTAATTTCGTCCATACTATTCAGAGGGTGGGCTGGCTGAGGCGTCACAGTTTCCGTTTAATCAAAAGAAAGGTCATTAATGGCTGATGGTATTAGTTTGAGTTTCTTGCCCGCAAAGGTCACCTTTCCTACTTCCTTTTCATGTATGCCTTGAACTAGTTTATTATGGTTAGTTTCAGCTACTGTAAAATTGAGGTTTACCCTTTCGAATTACTTTTTACTAAATCTAATGTGAAAAATTAAAATAAGGACACGAAATAAATTTAAAATATTTAAAATATTACAGTAGCTTCCAATTTTTATTTGCTATCTGTAAAATACTCCTTATACCATTCTAAATTCCGGAAAAGTAACCCATTCTCCAATACCAACACTCCAAACCACCACCGTTATATTTGCAGTGACAGATATTTGACATAATTTACACTTCCCTTGGTAAACAGTAGTATTTTTCGGCCTAATTGTGAACTAGTTGTTATGCCATTCTGATACCATATGGGGCCAACTTTTTAGAATGATAGTAATAGTGTCCATTGAAGCCCAAGTCCCTTCTGCTCGCCCAGAAATGGAAAATTAATGAATTCAACATCCAGGAACCAGGATCAGAGAAATATGTACACATATGGTGCAGCTTTTGTCGATTTTGTCATTGAACAAAGAACCTCGTTATTAACTTTGTGAATAGCCGGATGGACTCCGAGGATGCAGAACATCAATGTCCATTCAGAATTGGAGAAAAGAAAAGACACATATTGTAAATTATAAAGTACAGTAAACAAATATGTCCACATTTCTTCTACTTGAAACATACAATAAGACAAATAAGCCTTTTATTAAAATGTCCAGGGGTTCATCACCACAGAGTTTCAAAGACAATTGAAACCCTCATCAATCCCATCCCTTGCCGAACAGAAAAGAAAGGGGATTGGATTTATTTATAGTAGACTGATGCAGGCAGTAGTCCTTGAATCTCCAGTTAGTGGCATGCATGCCGGATACCCCAACCAATACTTCCAATAAATGTCTGTAACCGGAGGCAGTAATAATAATCGTAGAAAAAGAGATGAAGAATGTTATGTCTTGTTCCCATCCTCGTCTGTCAAGAGCTGGATGTTCGAGCCTCCTCCTCATCGAGGGCGAACCGCGATGCTACAGTATTTTAGAACGGCTTTTGCTTTTGGATAGATTCGGACGTGGAGATGACAGGATTTTCGTATTTGGATTTCAATTGAATGTATAGAAAATATATATGCAGTACAGGGGAGAGATGTGGAAAGACTTTGGCTGGAGTATCCATTGAAATCTAAATACTATATTCATGAGGGGTCCACAATCCACATCGATATTCGACAACCACTGCATCCCTCTTGTCCGTATAATAAAAATATATCTCTTCTTCTGCTCGTACTACTTTTATGTAACTCTGGCATGGGTCTTCTTGCTCATAGAATTAGTTTTTTTACAACTGGAGTTAGAAATGCATAATAAGGGTCGTATCCTAAAAGGTTTTATACATGTGGAGAGATTATACTGCCTTATTTGCCTATTCCGTGTGTACACTGAGGATGTTGGGTGTTGGGTCTTAACTTCCATCTTTTTTGACTGGGGATGAAGAGTGATCCGGGTATACTTATATAAGAAATACCCAGACCAGGGATGGTAATGGTCGGTGGTGATGGTAAAGCAGTAAAATATGTTCGTTATAACAGATAGAGCGATAAAATATCTTATAAGAGGATTGATAAATGCAATGCAAGAGTACAAGCCTTCCTGTTCCTACTCCCTACCCTTTTCTTTATGTTTGTCCTATAGTTTATAGTGTGAAATGTAAACTTGAAAGATTCAGACAGCCCAAGCTCAACTGGCAGGGGTCCCTTTTAAAACTCAAAAACTTCAAATGTTCAATTCTAACAAGATCTCTGCTGGCTTTTCCGTAGTCCATAGTCCATACCGTGTTATATAGCAAGTTGTGGATGAGGTCCATTCTCCATCTGTCCTGAACTGAAGCCCTTTTAACCAGCCATTCAGGATTTTGAATCCTAAGCTCTCGGTCCAACTCTTCTTTAAGGGAGCAGAAGCTGAAAAAGCATACTTTACTGAGTGTCCAAGTTTCAAAATCAAACTAGCTGAACCCTCTTTGATTTTTATTTACTGATTTATTGACCAACCGGTATTCATTCGTTGTTCGGAGTGAGCATTGGCGGACACCTATTTGTTCTCGTAGACGGCAGACTTCTTACAGAATATCATCTTAAATGGTTCATAACGAGTGAACAACCTTGCGAGATAATATTCCAAGATCATTGCAGCAAAGTTTTTTTTTGCGTCGAGCCATTAAATCATTACCGTATCAAACTGGTTGCGTTGAATCTTCATGAAATTCAAGTTCTACTGGGTATAGCCTATAACGTATACACTGGGTAGTAAATATTATTGGTTAAACTGTGGTGGGAGGGGTAGTATTGAGTAGATTGCACATTGAGGTGGATTTTGGATTCGATTTTTTGGAGAGTAATAAGCAACCTGTAGTTTCAACAGGAATTAAAATGAGTCTGAGATTCGACAAGAAAGGATCCCAGAGACTAAGGAGTAGTTTCAGTTGCAGAAGCCGTTCGGACCGGGAAGCCAGTTTAGCAAGTAGCATCAGTGGTAATAGTTTTGGTGGTACTGGAGACAGTAAACTGGACGTAATGAGTTGGTCATACAGACAGTCCAAGTTCGCTTGTGACTATTTAAATTTAATGGACCCACCACACCCACTAAGGTCCATTAATGGTACTTACAACCGAAAGGGAATACATGAATCACAATTAGCTGAGAGTGACTTGTGTCAGTGTGAAAACAAGTCTCTTCCACCCATCCCTCTAAACAATTACAAAAAAGATAAGATTTCGACTGGTGGTGGTGGTGGCAGTTGTACACTTAATTCCAAAGATAAGTGCATTAACAACATGAGACTTACACGAAGGGCTTCTACTGTTTCAATTACCCCTTCCTACGCCGCATCAACTATTTCTTCAAATAGTAGTAGCACTGGGAGCTACTACTCGGATTTAATTGGACTTGGCTCTACTTATGGATTTGAGCTCAATAATTCGGTAAGATAATTCATTAACAGCCGCAGCCCCAGCCCTTGCTGACTTTTCTACTGTAATTCGCACATACCACTCCGTCCTCCATTTATAACGCGATGGAAATGATGGCATAGAAAAAGCAATTAAAATGCCAGAATGATTAGAGTTGATTATAACTTGATGGATCTGCTTTTACTTGAGAAAATGCTCCAGAATCCAGAGAGGGTCTTAGGGACTAATGGAATCTCTTTCAAAAGCTGGAGATGATAGAAGTTCAAGTGCTACATATACATTTATATGTATCCACATCAGCAGATTGCAGAAGGGATTCTTTGAGATCTGAATTGCACTTGGCATTTGGATTGGATGTAATAATATCTTCAAGTGACACTGACACACAACGTTCCAGATAGGGTGTGACGAATGTAATCAATCTTCTATACAGATATTAATATATCCCATAACTCGCCTCTTATTAGTCTCAGGATTATTATTTGGAGGCTGAAATAGCCGTAGTTGGTAGTAGCAATCAGTAGCCAATGTCTTAATCAGAATCTTGTATTCTTGTGGGTGAGCTATTTTCTCCAATCTATCTATCGAGCTTAGAGCTTACTGTTATTGATTCTCTATTACTCATCCTTAAAAAGAGAAACGTTTATTCGATAGCTTTCCCTAGTTAGTCTTGTAGTTTATCAAGTAATCACCATAATAATCATTAGTGGTATTGAGTATTAGTGATTCGAAATGATTGAACCATTATGGCCTTTTTAATAGCCTTGTTTTCGGATAATTTACAAGCTCCTCAGAAACTAGGAATGGTTCCAAGTAATGCAAACTCTTTCGTTTAATATGTGAGATACGTTTATACAGCTGTACAGTTCGTGGATAAGCCCGTTCTAATATATGCATACTGCTGACTGTACTCTGTTTCTTGAGCCGTTCAGGATGTTGAACTTTTAATTCAGAATTGAGTTGCAGAGGGAAAAAAATATATTGCTGGCTATAAATTCAACATCCAACAAATCCTATAAACTCCGACCCCTTTTTTCTAACCATTTACTGAATCAGAGTGTGTAATCTCGTATAAATATGTAATCTAAGAGTATAAAACCCTTGGTTAGTGCCAATACCAATCTGACTTGTATGAATTGTATAACACACGCGTTCTGTTGTGAGTAGCTCAATTGAATTGGATTCACATCCACTAAGATTTTTATAGTTTTATGGTTTTGTTCATTTTAATCGTGATGTATGGGACATGGATGTCTGGATGTTATGTTATTTTTCTAACGTTAAATTCTTTCTGCCCTCCTCATGTCATGTCTAGAAGACGTTAAGAAACATTCAAAGCCCTTTAAGACTACCGCATACCAAAGACTCACTCAAAGAGAACAGCAATTTCTTGATTGTTCTTATCTTTTTATTACTGAAAAACATTTAGCGATTATAAACACTCTAATAGCAATAGCATCTTCTCTCCCTTTGTAAGACTGAAAGTCAAATGTCTTTGAAGTTCATCACCCATTCAGATCCACCGGGCAAGCAAGATTACTTCCTTAGTACTTAGGACGTATGCATGTGTCGGATTAAAAGTTGGGGAAAACATGAGCAGTATTTCTAATGAAATATGTCCGTACGTACGGTATTCTAGAAATTGGCTGCGCAAGTTGTATATGTAAGAATAATGATGATAGTAATTTAGTACCATGCATAGAACTAGATGCAAGTATTTAAGTTTTTTTTCATTTAAAGTTTCGATTTTTCAAGATGCATTCCGCCCTGTTTACTCGACTCTTTTTATTTCCTGTTATATTCCAACTAAACACTATAGACACATAAGAGATCAAAGATTGGAGGTTACGCTACTCATATCATAAAGAGTATTAAAAAAACTTGTAGAATGCAAAACATGTCATCAGGAAAAGTAAATAAACCCTGTGGTGAAGGTGAAGATGAAAACAGGTAGAGAATCATCAAGGTTCTAAATACCTGTTGGCTAATCAGTCCATCATACCTCCATTCAACCTGCTACTGATAAGACTCTTTTTTTCGTTCAAATAATCATGTAAAATATTACGCTGAGGTTTAGATTTTTATAATTTATTCTGGAGATGTGAGTAGCCAAAAAATTATTTAAAGATGATGAGCCACAAAGTATTTACAAATTATCCCTGCTCATGAACCGTAAAATTTGCCCTGGTGTCTGGTCAAATGAATAGTTCTCCTCAACTCTTCAACTTTTGAAGCCAGGGTCAGATTAGCTGAGATCATCATCAAGCTCTTCTTTGTGCTCCTTGAAGCCCCAGAGTTACAGAATGGTTACAGATAATCAAGATTAATGCATCAAATGTTGCTACAACAAATATTACATGTTTATCCACCGACCGAGTTATTCTATCTTGAAATCATGTAACGTCGGTGTGGCTCATCATCATAGTTCATACTCGGATTTATTTGGCCTATTTAAGAATTGTAAATCTAATCTATTGAAAGTAATGTGGATCTTGAGCCCGTGAAGAACGCGATTTGAGCTCACAAATGCCTTCAAGAATTTATAAGTCTGTCATCTGTATGGAATCTTTGAAACGACAAAGAGGAAAAAAATAAAGACGGCTTTTTCTATACGAAGTGATTAATTCTATGAGCCAAGAGGAATACGAAAGGATTCATAAAGAGTGTCTGATTTTGATTCTAATGGTTTTAAATGGGAAGAAGGGGCCACGAGTTAATCATTGGAAAATAAGTATCCTTGACTTGGCAGGGCAGGTCGAATAAAATTCATTCCACTGTCACTTCCTTCCCAAATATGGCTAGATGATTTCTATCACGTGGATTTTTTATGTATTGAAATCCTAATCTAAATCCAACATGTTTTTTTTTGCTGAATTATTCGGTTCATGAAAATATTCTATGCCCAGAACAATCTAGGGCTGAACTAGGTATGTAAATTGTAAATCTGCCTTGAGATTTGAGAGGGCCAGAGAGGGTAGAGAAAGGATTAAATACAAATCTGGAATGAAAGATGAGCCATGGCTGATGATGATATGTTTTGAAAACATCTGGTACACTATGATGCACATTTGTGTCCTTATGACTTTTGAGTTTTCACTCGGCTTGGATTTGAAGACAAAAAAGTAGCTATGAAGTTATTAGGGGTAACGTATAAGGAAAGACAACGCTTGAGCATTAATATTATCATGTTACATGGAGGATTAGAGTAATCCTGGGATTCTACATCCTAGTGCAATTTTAATGTGATGAAATCTCCATGCGAGAAATCATTTTTGGCATGGGCTTTACAACATAGTGCTGTAAACAACACAAGTTTTAGCTGCAAGAAGGACAACTGTTGACTCTCCATTTTACCCTATGCACTTATGCTGAGCAAACAATATTTAATGTCAAATATTTATTATTTGAGAGTTGGTTAAGTGTTAAACAAGAGTTGAGGGGAAAAGGCATGCGGTGAAGCAGGGTGGGTGACTTATTTCTGAGAAATGTTATTTTTTAAATAGAGTCATTTGCATACATAATCTTTTGAGTGGTTTACATACTTGAGACTACAATCATAAAATAATAATACATTTCCAAGAAGTGAGACCCCTCCTTGGAATAATAGAGGATTATAAGTCAAATATTCCCTACCTGTTCATGTTTGCTTAGAATGTCCAGCAATGTTGGTCACTTCAAAAAGAAGTCCCTGCTGTGTGGGACAAATACCTTTGTGGCCTTAAGTCTCTTTTGACTCTTCGAGTAGCGAAGTCTGAGAGATTGGCTTTTGAGAATGGTGCGTTCAAAATTTATATGGAAAAACATCTTGAACATTCTAAAGAAGAATGGAGAGTTTGACATTTTAAAGTTTTTTTTTACTCCATAACATATTAGCCGCATCCTCTTGTGATTTTCGTTCAGGCTTCTTTTAGTTCCTTAATTGACAATTCTTAAAAAGAATAACAAAAACAATAGGAGACTCCAATGGACCGTAGCCATGCCGTTTAAGGAGAGGATGGAATTTCCCCGGCCCAATCTCTTTTTACTTTTGCCTTTTCTGGTGTTATTACGAATGCAGGGAATGTTACAAATCAGAAACAAAATAGATTTATGGGCCCTGCTTGATGTTCCTGTGTTTCAGGGAGAAGAGATTTGTACTTCTTGAAACTTCAGGGTCACGTCCTGCTGGGCAACACTGGGGTCCTATGTCTCTATTGTTGGAACATAGGCCGCTTGTGATTCGGTACATTGTAAGGGTTTTGAAGGCTTGAGGTTTTATGAGGTGACATCGGCTAGTTGTTTTAGAAATTTGGAAATCATCTCATGTTCAGAACTTTCTTGTTATCCTTCAACTGATATCTAGATTTTATGTCCCCTAAAATAAATATCAAAGTTTTAGCTTAGAATCCAGCAGTTGATATTAAGTTTCGATGATTCACCCCTAATTCCATGTTGATTTCCCCTG
This sequence comes from Agrenia bidenticulata, assembly GCA_034694785.1. Lineage (NCBI taxonomy): Eukaryota > Metazoa > Arthropoda > Collembola > Entomobryomorpha > Isotomidae > Agrenia > Agrenia bidenticulata. The sequence continues at coordinate 107,055 of JAQFYM010000055.1, forward strand.
AAATGAGCTTACAGTAGGAAATAGCACGGAAGATAAACTCCAAAGAAATTATATCTCTTATCCTCTCGCCCCTTCCGATTACAAATGAAGTGATAATAAAAAAAGGCAAGGAAAGTCCATCAACTTTTTGTCATGAAAATTTTTGCTCAACAACCGCACATAGAATGATGTGCTTTTATCCGTCCAAGTTTGTGATGTGGAAAAGACATATCTTGAGATTGAGAATAAGAGGAAACGGGAAAAGGGAAGCGTTCTCTTATATTACGATGTGCAGATGGGAAACGGGATTGATATCCTCAAAGCTCGAGAACAACAAAGCTTGTTAAAAATCATCTCAAGGAAGTTGCTTATAGAGTACATCTCTCTCACTAGAAATGTACCAGAGGGACAAGAATACACATACAACATATATTACATGTATATATCTATCTCTGCATGTACAAAAGGGACCTTTGGTTTGTACTTCCATACGGGCATCATAATAACATGTTAGTCTGTAGGGCTATTATTCCTATTCTCCCAAATGGAGTCGTTTATGGACCGAGAAGTAGAAAGAGAGAGGGGGAGAGGAAATAAGATTAAGAGTTTCGTACATCATATAGAGACCCATGGAGGGTTGAGCTAGTTGAGCATCTTCTAAGGAGGATTCAAAGATTACTTTGCTTGAAAATGCCTGGAAATGTTTGAAAAAGACTGAAAGGACTTTGGTATTATCTCCACCGATACTCCTCAAGGCAATAATCTGACAATGAGGATAATGTCCTGGGTTGGACTATTTGGGTCCTGGGATTTCTGAACTATTTTTTTCTATGAATCTATGGACGATGGAATTTGTATATTCTTTAAGAAGTGGAAGGAGAAGTTCAATAACGCATAAAAATAAGACTTTTAGCCTTTAGCTTGTGAAAAAAATGAATGAATTGAGGAGGATGTGCTCTATGAACTCTCAACTCAAGCACTTGTATCTATACCAAAACCACTTTTAGGCTGTCAGACTCTAGATATTTAGTATCGGGTATTGATCTTAAATGTTTTGAAAGATTCATAGTGAGGAGATTTTCCTTTAAAAAGAAACCTAGGAGGCTAGTTTGGGGATGATTGACGGATTATCTTAAGGTATGGCGCAGGTCATCGCATAATGTAACTGTAAGGTATTGTGTAAGTGATGGATGAGGTCATCTTGAGAGCATCTTGCTGTCTTTTCAAGAATTGAGCAATTCGTCTCTCTGAGATAATTTTTAGAGCTGTGCTATTGATTCCCTTTAGTCAGCACTTAGGAAGTAAGAAAGGATTAAAAAGCTCAAGTTAGTTTCAACTAGACGTTTTTCCGTGGGGCTTTTATAGAAACGATAATATAAATGCCTCAATGCAATAATTTAGATTTTTATTGGTCAATATAATTTAACTCTGCTCTGGTTTAATTATTTGAACAAAACTCTTATTGTGTGCTCTATTGAATTTATTGTATTTTACGCTTTTAAGCTATTAAACTATTCACACTATTGAGTGAAATGTCGACACGGAGTTGGTTACTTCAGGCTTGACACGAATTAAAACTTATGAAGTCATGGCCCTGAAAAACAATGGGGAAAAAGCTCTCCATTTCTTGTTATGCGATTGTATCTGTTTATGTTCTTGATCTGGATTTAGTCGTGCGGTTGTTCAGATCTTGGAATTTTGAAAGTCAGGAGGAACAATAGAAGTTGGGAGGTGGTAAGGGGTATTAAAATAGTTTGAACAATTATGAGTTCTTTTCAGTACGTATGTCTTTAATGTACTCGTTTGGAGTTAAAAGATTTTGCCTGTGATTAACAAATCATTTTCTTAATCAATTAAATAGGTTTGAATCCAAAGCGTAGTTCTCTGCTTTCATTATGCTGGGGATTACAAAATACTCTGTGGTTGGAAATTTTGGAATGCTATAATGGATAAGAGATAGCCTGAGAAGTTCAATATTCCGAGAACAATTCAGGGTCTGTGAGCATAAAATGAATACTTGATTTCAATAAAGAATCTTATCTCTGCAACCTTTAATTGATTTTAGATGTAAATGCTTACAAACACGAGAGTATGCTACTAGATACAATCCCCCTCCAGCCAGAATTATCTTCTAAAGTCTTAAGCCCAGCAAAAAAAAATATATTGGCTTGCTTAGGTGAGGGTGCCCAAACCAGACCCGACAACCTACTTCAACTCTTATTAGTCATGACTGAATATACGCCTGCTGACTAATGAACTTCCGGTGGTGCTGGTGCAGAGGCGACCAGGGGAAAAATAGTCTGATAATAGTTTGCTTATACCATTGACAAATGTTTATCAAACGATCAAGCCCTGCATTTAGGAAGTTGTAATCATAACTTTTTAAAACTTTAACATACCATTAAATCCAGGCCAGACCTAACCGCTTGGTCAATAAAAAAACTGTTCGATACAGACCCGCTTCCTACGCACTTCATACTTCATAAAAATCATTAGGATTTTTACCCATGATTTAAATTTAAAGCCTCTGCACATTCAATTATAATTTGACACATTCATCACTCGGTTATGACTGAACCGAATCGATTAAGTTTTAGCCGGCGTCGCCTCACCCAGTCCTTTTGGTACTATACAGTAACTAGCTCATTATCATTAGACATATATGCTTATCAAAATCCTATAATGATGAATTCCTCATGAGCCAACATCTCCGTATCTTTAAGTAGACGTTTGCATTTCCTAACTGAATTCCTCTTTTAAAACACTCAGTAATGACTAAGATAGCCATAAGCTGTTTTTACAACTAGTTTTGAAGCCATGTCTGGAGAAGCGGAATACAGCAGCAGAGTCGCAGGACACAGAAGCATATCCTGTGTTTCGTTTCACTTTAAAAAGCTGATTCGAAACGAGCTGCTAAAATATATCAACCGTCCAAATTCCAAACTGCAATGCTTCTAGTTTGTAAGGGATGATGTCTAAGATGAGGAGGAGAGTGGAGAGTGCGGATGTTATTTTTGGAGTTGTTAGTTCTTCCAATTTCCTATATTGGAGTCATTGGAGACGTCTGAAATGGATGAGAATGCATTAGAAGCTTAGAAGGTTTCCAATCCGAAGGGGATATTCTTCTTATTAGCTTCGAGTCTTAAGATCTCCGATCTTGGGATCTTTAAATCCTAACTAAGCCCCTAAGGGGCGGAACGTGTACTACTTATTAATACAGTTTTTTTACTCAAAGGTGTACAATAGGGTTGGAAGCTTGTAGAAATATTTTTTTCGAATATTGGGATGGGTGATATACAAACTTGGATGGTATGTTAGCATGTGTGGGTGACATTGGATTGCATAATATCTCAGCTCTCCTCTATAGTAAATGGGAATCGCAGTGCCAGAGCAATAGAATAGAAAATAGCAAGGGTTGGGTTTGAGTTTTCGAGAATATCTTAAGATCAGATCGGAAGACGGAATGTCACGGAATGGAAGGAGTCTTGGTCTTGAAACTGCACTTAGGCCGTTTCTACCTAGAAATGTACGGAAAGCTTTTTTGAGCATTTCTTCTGCTAATATAAGTATATACATACACTATGGCGATCTCGGTATGAGTGTGTATGGTATTGCATTACAAGTAGGTAGCTAGGTTTACACTAGGTGCTGGTGATGGGTATGAAGGTATAAGATGTGGATTTGGTGGATTGCATTCTGCGTGAAATAGGGAAGGTTTCGGTGCGTTCCGAGTTCCGGGTTTTTATCCGGGGGAGGGGGGATGTTTTTGGATCCCGTCTTTTGACTTCCAAGACTCTTGGGACAGATGCACTCCTATACAAAAGTTGGAAGAGGTCTAATACTCTCCCCATTTACTTTTTCGGCTCAGTCTTGAGAAAAGTTCAGGCGAGGGTTTTATTCCTAGAAGATCCGGTTCTGTGGTTGGTGTTACACTGGCATTGTACGTGGACTTTGCTTATGCCGTAGTTTTAGTAGTGGCTCTCGGTGTGTGTGCATTGCATTCACAATAGCAACAAAACAGTGCCGTCCAGCCTTTGCACAGGATGGTGTTTTTTGCATATCAGAATAAAAGAGCATCAGTGTCGGGTTTGCAGTCTCTAGTTTTACGGTACTTTCATGGGCGGTGAACTAACCGGCAGAATCTGGAATGGCAATTGGCCGTGTAATAATAATAGTGAAGAGGAGCTGCACGTAGTATGTACAGTAGCTTGAGTGCTAAAAGACTGACAGATGGACTGGGATGATAGGACAGTGTGTAATTCGTTTAGTACCATGAGAATTTTTTTCGCCTCGTAATCCGAAGCCCTTGGGTTCAGTGTTGACACGGAGTGCTCAGCGTGGGAGACTTTACTTTCGTAGTTTTTGTCCGTGCTTCGTGATAGATCCTCCACCCTTCTGTCTCTGTAGAAGGAATACGAGCTCATTGTAAAGCTAGGGCTGGCTATATATTATGTACGAATACAATGAGAAGGGATTCGTATTATTGTGAAGAAGGAACATGTGTATGATTTCATGTGTAGGTGGATATCAATCTACCGATCTGGAATCTCGAGTCGTTTTGGTACAATGATCTCTTTTCATGGATCAAATGAGTCATTCTCCATTCTCGCTCTCCTAAGTTGTCTCTAAGTAGTAGGCTGTAGGTTGTGTGAATCGGTCACAAAAAATGAGACTAGAATTGTACTCGGAGTTGGAACGGTGTGCATTTGGTCACAGAATGGTATGGGAGCCAAATCTGTCAATTTCCAACTGTCGACATGGGACTGCGGCATAGTGACTCTGTGACTTGTTCGTGTTCAGGATTATTTGCTGGTGTTTAGATTTCGGTTCGGTGAGTTGGAAGGAATTAATTGGCAAGCGATGCGTTTTTCTCCGGATTTCATTGAGGATTCGTGGATTCTTTTTGTTGGATTGTGACAAATACTAATAGCTTGAATGCGTAATGATTATACGCATACACCGTACAAAGAACTTTCCAAGGGGCCAAGTATAGAATATCATTAAAAGTGAATGGGATAATGTCTTTATAAATTTTTCGACAAAAGAATCAAAGTGGAAGCCAGGAGAAAGCAAAAAAAAATTATTAATGTCTCCTCGAATATCCGCCATGGATTCTGATGACTCAGAAGACGAAGGATTCCAACAACCGGTATGTTCCGTATTTTCGGTCCGTTCGTGTATTTCTATTAAGCCCAAGCGCTTTTAGAGCATATTCCAGTTTCCAGTATCCAATAGCTAAAGTGACGAGAAGGGATCTCGAGGTTGGAAAAAGTTGTAGGAAAATGAAATAAAAGATGGAAAACACCTTAAGTGAATTATTCAAATACAAACATTTGTCATTCACGCTTCTGAAATCATACTTACAGTTACAGATGCACTTCGGAGTGGAAGAACTTTATAAGAATCGCATTTAGGATATGTATACATGAGGGATTGCGTAATGATAAAAGTTACTCCCGTAGATTCAACAGTACAGCTGGATTTATATATTTTATATCTTAGTCTAAAGGAATATTATAACATGAGGACAAGGCAGTGTCTGAGAGTTTAGGGAGAAAGTTGGAAGAGTGAAAATGATGAATAATTTGTGCGTAAAGGGTGACAAGTCTAAGGATAGTTTGTCACTTCACATATCTCAAAAGGAAGTAGCGAAGCCCTTGCTTTCCAATCCAATCCAAGGTTATACATTTTTCCACAAGAAAATTCCATCCCTTCCTCCTTTTTTTGAATAAAATATTATCATTGCATTTTGCTGGAAATCATGGAAATGTTCTGTCCTTTAGGAGTAATAACGGTGCATATAAATCAACCCATGTTTGGGAGTCGATTGGATAAAGTGGTTACAAGATTGCTTCGAGGTTGGCTAAATAGTTTAAGAATTCAGATGTTGGCATTTTCCACGAGGTTTATAAAGCTTTGGAGCTTGTTAGAAGTTTTATTGATCCAAGAGTGAGTCTTTGGATGAAATTAATTAAAATTCTTTTGACTATCGATTTCAGCTATTTTTTTGTGCAAAAGTAGATAATGTGAGTGTCTTTGACCTTATGCCTCTGATTGTTTTGTAAGGACTTGGGTACCATGTTGTTATTCTTGGTCATTGAACGCATCCCGTTCCTCTGTCCGTTGTTGTGCTCTGCTCTGTTGTTTTTGTTGACATAATTTATTGGTGTGAGAGAGGAGCATGCTGTGCGGGTGTGTTGGGCAAACTTAATCATGGCCAGGAAGTAAATCTGCGGGTTTTTGTTTCATATTTTATAATGCGATCATGACTGTCTGTCTTTACAGATGCAAAAACCCGAGCTACTGCATGACTGGGCAATTACGGCAATTTAACATTTACGTGAGGCACGATTTCATTTATTCATCAATTTATACGAACTCTTGCGACTATCGTACAGTAGCACTATTGTAGTAGCTAGAACATGCTTGTTATCCTCGACATGATATTTTACAGTCTTACATACGAATCAGGTTTTAGTTGTCGATTGCTACCGAATTGCAATCCATGTAAGCAGGAAGATTAACTTTCTCAGATATCCAGTTCAATTCGCAATTATTTCTTGCCGGCTGGAGAGTTTCAGTCTTAGAATTTCAGAATGTGCTAAAGCCGAAATAATTTTCTGAACTTTTGTGGGTGTGAAAAAAGGAACATAATTCCCTACACGTTGGTTTAAATTAAAAACTAAATAAAAACAAGTGTGGAAAAATGTCTGGTTTTAATAGTTTGCTAACTAACTTAATAACTTGAGCCGGGTGCACACATTTCCCTTATTATGACTTCGTTATTTTCCCAAAAGGGTTAGTACACAAGGGAAGTTGTTTTTAGTTATAGTTGGTGTCAGTGTCAGAGCACCCTTATGATTTCACACTCTGTCAACATTTTTCAATTTCAGCTATATTTAGACTGTTTCGAGTGTCTGTTCGAAAACGAGAGTGTGGCGATGATGTAGGATAAGCCAGTTCATTCTCAACGCTTGTTCCACCGCGTGCCGTGTTCCTCTTGTACTTGCAAATACATAAGTGGAAATAAACAAGTTTTGTCTCTTATTCTGGATGTTCTCATTAGTATTAAAATATTTGGACTGTAAAGCAATGACTATTGTAATTTATCCTTGAATAGGGTGAATATTTTTGTGCTGTCCAACCGATTATGCGATTGGTTCAGTAATAGCTGAGGTGTAGCAGGTTTATTTCTGAATGAGCTACGAAAGTCTCAAGGCTAGTCTATGAGTTCAATGGTCTCAAGTACCGGGCAGTGAGTTATCACATCGTTACTTGAGAATTTCAACTGACCGCAAACAGCTATAAAGTAGGGATTCTTCTCACCCCTTTAAAATATATAGAGTTCCTTACTTTCAAAATAGAGCTTATTAAAAAGTAGCTCTAGTGTTAGAGATACTAAAAGATAAGTATAGGAGATGAATAGCTTGTATTGAAAACTTGAAGGGTTCAATCCATCGTTAACTCCGTCCAACTTATGACTTAGGAGCCAATTGAACTTCTCGCCTTCTTCAGTTCCAGAAAGAGGAAGTCAGTTTAAGAGCAGCAGAAGTTTACGAGATAAAAAAAACTTCTGGATTCCGTTACTTCCAGAATCCAACTAGAAGCGGGTTGAGAGGGACCTAATGAAGCGTTCATGTTTTTCAGTCTCGATCTTCAGCTTTGACTCTCAAGACTTGAGAGGGAGGGGAACTCTAAACTTTGATTCACCCTTGAAATAAATAAAAAGTTTTAATTAAATCAGATAAGCCTAACTGAAAGGTCTAGATCAAGTTCAAAGATTAAGTGTCGATTTAGAATTATGTCTCTTGTCTCAACATCCTTATTCGGTTAATTCGACTTGATTTTATGCTCAACAAAAACTAACCACTGATTAAAAATACTCAATGCTAAGTATTCTATAAATCATTTAAGCTAGCTTTGGAGAACTGGATGTTTAAAAAAAGCATGCGTTTTTTTCAAGGTGACTGAAGTATCACAACTGCACCGGCATGTATTTGAGAAGTAGGCTCAAAAGGCGATGTTTTAAAGACACTTTTATGCCTCTGTTTTGACAGCTTAATGGCTCAAAAAATATGGTCCATGATAAGATTAAACCGGCACTATATTTCGGAATACCCGTACAGATTCTCGAGCAAGATCTTTAAAAAAGATATAAGATAATCGTGTGCACGTATATTCTAGGGTTTTACACTCGAGAAGATTATAAAATCTCTTGAACAATTTTCTTATATCATATTATTACTTTTAATGCAGGACATGGACACAAGACCGGTAGATCCATACCGATTTTCCCAAGCCACACTGGAGGACACACAAGAAGACGAATTAAATGCAATCCTCGGGGAGCTCTCAGCCCTCCAAATGAGCCTCGACAGGGAGATTAAACAGCCAACTTTACTTGACGTCGGCCCTTCCACAGAGTCGAAAACGGGGTCTGGGGCTCAGAATGAGAACGGTAAGTGGGCACTTAAGACACAAGATTCGAACTTGAATTGATGGAGCATTTCTAGCCTTTATTCTCAAAGAGATCTCGAGAATTCGATTGGAGATTATCTAGCATTGCGTGGATCTGATGTCTAAAATGTTCTTTGTCCTATTAACAGGAGGAAGGACCGATAGTCCGGATAACGACTCGGGATTCTCAGATAATGCCTCTTTATTGTCCAGTGGAAGTTCATTATCGGCGGCGGGGTCTAGTAGTGGGAGCAGTACTACTAGCTGTGGACTCAAGACGAATAATGGAAATCTTCCACCTTCCTCTGTACTTCATGCTAGCGAGGTTAGAGAGAAATTTAATTATTAAGGGCTTAGAGTTTAATTCTTCTTGCAAGTAGACTTTGGGGGTTGCTAGTTTTATTCCGGGTTTCTAAAACTAAAGCTTTTAGTTATGGCATGGGGTTGAGATGAAATTGTGGGAGTAATGTATATCAATAATAGCATGCTCTAATATTTACTGAGTATTTCTTTGATTGCTGGGTATTGTGGGATGCGATATTTATTTTATATTTTATTTTACTGAGGGTGCTTTTGGTTCTTGTAGTTAGCAGCTCTAGTGACTGCCAAATTAGAGACCGATCGAAGTATCATACCTGTAAGTTTTGAAGTATTCTGTGTGTTATGTGTTTTCTTTCCATTCTCACTGCCTTGCAAAAGTCCTACAGAAACACACTATTCGGGTTTTTTGCTAACTCCTATCTAACTTTGCTTTAAAGTTTGTCTGCTTAGTCGTAATAGGCTTACTACAGAATTGGTGTTCAAGTCATTAAATTTGTTTGTGTATTTCAGGATGAGAAAGCCGAGAAGATACGGGTAGCTCTGGCGAAAATGCGAGCAGCAAGTATAACTCGACTTTACGTCAAGGCTTTCTCCAAAGACGGAAGTAGCAAAGCTCTGATGGTTGACGAGTCAATGACATGCGGTCGCGTATTAGCCTTGCTAGCAGATAAGAACCACGTCCCACTGTCTGCAAAATGGGCTTTGGTCGAGCATATTCCACATCTCCATATGGGTAAGTGCAACCGAATAAGCAAGCTAATAATCAAATCAGTCTTCAGGGATTTCAATTCAGTGTTATTATTTTTCGCTATTTGCAGAAAGGATATACGAAGATCACGAAAACATGGTTGAGAACCTACTAATGTGGACACGAGACTCGAAAAACAAAATATTCTTCGTAGAAAAAGACGACAAATGTGACATGTTCCTCAATCCCCAAAGGTACTTCTTAGAGTCGAAAATCAACCATGCTGGAGATTGCATGGACGAGCACACGAAAAACTCCCTCATCGAGGAATTCTTCAATCACGGTGTTGGCGTTCCTGAGGTCGAGAGTGTCTTGTATCTAAAGGCTGAGGGGAAAAAGGCCTGGAAGAAATTCCCATTCGTCTTAAGAGCCTCTGGGATTTATTACTATCCCAAGGGTAAATCACATGCCAACTCCTCGAAGGATCTCGTCTGCCTTGGTCCCATCGACAATAACCAACAGGTATAACTTGACATGCGACTGATACCTTTGAAAACGTCATAGCTCTCTGTATAGGGAATTCGTGAAAGGCTTAGAAATAAGATTGGAAAGGTGGATTGTCAAATCGTTTGCAACTGCCTGTATCAAATCGTAAATCCCCTAAGAGGATACAAAGTCACGTTTTCAAAACTTTCCTAGACCTCTGAAAGTAAACAGTCTTTTTGTTTGAGCTATTGAAAACAGTCAAGTTGTTTGAAGAAATGTGGATATTTGGCCATTGGGGTTTATATGCATGCCTGGCTTTGATTTTATGTTTCTAACTCTATTCTATCAATTTCCACAGGCTTACCAAGGTATTGGATGGAAAAAGAAGTTTAAAGCCCCAACGGAGTACGGATTTGTGATAAAGCCAGCTCGACTGCAAGTAAAATCTCATCGACATATGAAATATTTGTGTGCTGAAGATCCGGAGACCCTTAGGCTTTGGATGGTTGGGCTTCGAATTGCCAAGGTATGTAATAATAGATTTTTACATCTGAAATCCCAGTCTTCCACAACAATAATTTGTTTCTATATTTTAGTATGGAAGACAAATCTGGGAAAATTATAGAACCTTAATGGAAGACTTAGCTCACGAAGACTTAGATCGATTCGGTCGTAGCGTCTCTCTCGCCTGTATGCCACAGCAGCACTCTAATCAAACTGTTATGATTCCACAAGAACCTCATTTAAAGATAACTCCCCTAAGACCAATCTCACAAGAAAACATTTACGGCTCAGCTTCCGAAAAGACGCCAATTCAAACTAGAAGAGAAATGCTTGACCACTCGGTAAGAATAATATCATAATTACATAATTGTATACCGCTTCTCAGCAACGACTCTATATAAACTTTTCCCTTCTAATTTTTATTAGATGATGCCACCTCCCCCACCTCTTCCTAGAGAAGAAGGATTCGAAAGCGATTGCCCCATCGGAGGAACTATAAAGCGAAAGCCCTCAACGGGTCTCATTCCGAAACTTCCTCTGACTTTAAACACTCGTTCTATTGTTGGCGACTACATCACCATGAACTCTGGTCCAGGGGAAGGGAGCACCGCCACACTCCAAAGAAAGCGGAGCCTTAGTGGGAACAGCTCTGCCTCATCCAATTCTTCTGTATCATCTCAAATCCATGTCACTGTACCTACCCATCAAAATGGACACTCCAGACCTTCAATTCAACCAGGCCAAGGAAAACCTCCAACTGGGTCTTTGAGAAATACCCCAAAGCCTGCACCAGTTGCTGAGGAATCTGCTGAAGTGATCGATTACGATAGTTTACCTCCCCCACCCCCAGAATTACTTGCTCCTGAAGATCTGCCACTACCAGAGCCACCAAGGGCGCCGATACCACCTGCAAAACCTGTTGGACTATTTTCAGAAAGCTCTGCATCTTCAATTTATTCCGTCGGATCTTCAATTGCACCTTCATACAACTCCTCATCATCCATCAGTTCTATGAATTCCTCTACCAACTCATCTCTAAGTAATCGTTCAGCTCCTCCTAAGAAAGGGGTGTCCTTCGCCACTGAACTGACTGATCGTCTTAAAAACAGAGCAGAATCGAGTAACGCAAGTAGTATTTATGGAACTATAAAAAGTAATGAAATTCCTAGGAAATCTGTCAGTTTCCAAAGCGGACCCGCTGCAGGGTCGGAATCTAGTCTTCCCAACAAATTAGAAGATTCTCCCCAAGATTTCTTAACCGATTTACAACGTGTCATGCAAAAGAAGTGGCAAGTTGCACAAAAATGTCATTCGGATAAAAACACAACTCCACAAGAAATCTTGGGCTTTAAATTTGCTCCAGAAATAGTGTCGTCATCCTCTTCTATCGGTGCTCCAATGTCTTTGCAAGGAGATATGGTCGACTCTCCAAATAGTCCGGGTATGATGGTTAATGACAATGTTCCCGTAAATATGATCACCCACCCAGAACAACCCTCTGGGAGTGCTAATACAAGCCATGTACAAGCATGGGTTAGCCAACATTATGGAAATACAATTGCAGATTTGCCAAGTATGCAAATTCAGAACAATCGCCCTCCTATGCATCAAACCCCTTCTAGTCCTAAACCGCCACCCCCACAAAGATCATCTACGACGTATGCAACTCCAAGTAATGTTATCAACCATCCTGTAAACAATCCAGTACCCTGTGTACAAAATCAAAATAATGGTGGAATTGTTATTTATGAAAACTTTCAAGGGAGGAAAAGCATTCAGCAAGTAAATCAATATGACGCTATTCACTTAAGGAATAAAAGACCCCCTCCTCCCGTTCCTAAGAGAGCTGAATCAACTCATCTATCAGCTCATATTGTATTCAATTAATTCAAGTTGTACACATATTCGTAAGTCAGCACTAGGTAATGAATTTATTTATACCCTGAATTATTTAACATGGGAGATGTCGATACAACAGAACAATCAATTGTCAAATTGTCATACAAGGTCTGAGGACAAATCGAAGTAATTTACGGAAATGCTATTCAGTTATTTAGGGGACTTGATTATAATTAATGCTACATCACACATGCACCACCAATTTTGCACTTTGTTTTGCCTTGACATTCGTCAACTCAAGACGATGTCAGTATGCCTTAGATAAACTATCTTTGTTCGCTATGGATGTTGTACTCGTTTTGATAATTACTTAAGACAGAGCTGATAAATGCTAAATCATTTATAAGAAATCAATTTGGACCCGTCGGTCCAACTATTTGCCTTCAGTTTACGACGTTTCTAAACAGTTGTAGTAATTCAGGTACCCTTGAGATCCAAATAAACTATTCGTCAACCAATAAGGTTGAAAATGCACCAAATATTATGACTTGAAAGAAGAAAATCCAAACTTCCAGAGGTTGCCTAATAAACTGATCGAATATAAATGTTTTTAGACTGGCCATGATACGTATAGATTTTTAGATATTCGTTGGCTTACATTTTTCTATTCAAAGCATTATTTTATAATTCGATGTTTTGTATTTAAATAAAATTATCTAAATGAATAAGCAACCAGAATACTACAAAATATGCTGATGTTGACAATAATGGCCTCTACAATTGGTATTCCTTGCCAAATATGATCGTATAAATTTTTCGAATTTATCAGTCAAATATAATCCTAATCTCAACAATATCAAATAACAAAATATGTAATTGGTTTTTGATCGTTTCATTTAGTGCCAAAAGATAAGCCATACATAACACGAATACCATTTGTAATATTAATACATTAGTGAAAACTAACCTCACGTTACTAGATCTCAATCTCACGATCACGAATGTCTAAAATCTAAGGGTAGCAAAAGAAACTGATCTGTGCTCTTCTCTAATTATTATCGATTAAGGGCTTAAAATAACTGTTTCAAATCGGAAGGCTAATATTGTCAAGAAATTAAACTGGTGTCAATCAGTCTAACCTTAAGAGGGGTTAAGTAAGTGTTGATTATGTATGCAAATATTAAGCTTAGTGTATGAATTACTAATTAAGGAGAATAGATAATTGTTTAACTTGTTAAATACCAAAAGAACATCACAATCACAGCCTATGAGAAACACAATGTTCGAGGTATGTAAAGTGAAGTGCTATAATTATCATATTAATAATATATTACCGTTCTAAGATGGAAAGATGTACTTTAAATATACTTGCTATAGTAGTGTATAATGTACCGTTGATTTTTTTATGTATCGTTGGGTCAGGTGCATCGTTGATAGTGTAAAAAATAAAGATTATTTGAACAAGTAATCAATCCTTTCATTTTATTTGATCCAGCGTAATTCAAACTGAATATTTTAGGCAGATGTACCATTTATAGTTGCCTTAATGATTAGATGTCCAGGAATTGCATCACCGAGAAACGGTACCTCGTAAATACCTCCGAAGGCACTTGCGATGTTTGCAAGCGGGACTTCAACGTAGCCCATGTACTGCAATGTATTTGTTTTTTAATTAGTAAGTTGCATAAATATCATTTATCAATATGATATTAATTATAATGTTTACATCGTTAGCATTTACATCCTCGTCCCACAAATCGAATTTGATTTTCTGCAATTCCAAAATTTAATTTAATTCTTATCCCGAGTTTCAAACTAATTGGTATTTCAAATGGGAGTAATTGTTGCTCGACTGTTTTCGTACAACTTACAACTTACCTGAGAAAGTCCACCTTTGTAATTGAACGAAAAGACAGTTGTCCAGTTAGGGTTTTGAGTATTAGCTGGAGCATCTGTTTGGCCAATTTTCGTTCCTTCAGATGTATTTCCCTCGAATAGTGTGAGTTCCATGTATGGATCCGGTGGACCTTTTTAGATTCAATCCATAATTAAGATTTAGTAATTGTAACTGTTTTACAAGATTTAAGTTTCATTGATTTGTGACCTACCGTCGAAGATGTCGAAGTTGGGCAAGTTTCTATACGAATAAAAATACGCATTAATTAAACTCAAAATATTTATTTTAGTTCTATTGCAAAGTCACTTTACCTTGCTGAAAATGAAATGGTTACATTGGTCTGGCAAGATATTTGTGTTGACAAGCCGAGAATCACAAGTAGTAAGAAAACTGCTGACGAGGTTTTTGAATGCATTTTTTGGTAATTCAATATTATTTTTCAAATTCAAATTTAAAAGTTAAACCAGATCGATCAGCTCAGCACTTAAAACAGAGATGTAATAAGTTTGTGACAGTAGACCTGGTTTTATAACAAATCGTATCTGTACTATAGGTGTAAGTGCTTTGAAGCAGGAAATTGGACGGCTTTGCTTATCTACAATTATTTGGATCATCATTGGAAACAACGATAAAACCCTCAGTCTATGTGTTGTGCGATAAACTGCATTGTTTACTCGCTCAGCACGTAGCATAAGTCTGATTTCCTCAGAAATTACGGCTTTGATTTCACTTCTATTTTCATTGAAACGCGTCATTAAGCGATTAGAGGGACAAGTAATGAGGATTTACTTAGTTAAAATTAATTTAAAACTTTTTAACCTAAATGAGCAACCCTATCTATATAATCGGTTCATTCTGTACCATAAATATATATTTGTTATTACTCATGGAGAAGTCGAGATAAAATAGAATTAAATCAATGTTCCACAGTCACAAATACGCTTTAACTTTCCTCTTCCAAATCCTTCTGCAAATTCAAAGACCTTCCAAAGAAACAAGTTTTAAAATTTGAATACTAAATAAAGAAAAATTTTTAAAAATTCAAAGTGTTTTGGTTACATAGCTGAGATTCTTTGTAGCTTGTACAAAACTCAGTTTGAATCCATACTACTTTAAATACCTATTGAGACCCAGTTTTTAATCCCTCGCTATGTTTACCTTCCTTCAATTTTAATCTCCCTGCCCCTCCTTGCTATCCCCTTTTATTTATTCCGTAAAACACATACTCATGTCTATACTATTCTTTATACCTAGAAATAGCTTGTGTGTTCATAGATCTGTAGAAACTTTCATTTCTAATGGAAACGGACCCACAAACACTCAAAGCCGCAAGTTTGCATTCGCAACGGGCTGCTCACTTGCGCAAATCTCTTCATTGAAAACTAATATTTTATTCTAGGGATAAATCCACCCTTCAATCGTTCCAATCAAAAGCAAATGACCAACCCTTCTTGTTGCACTCCCAGTTATATCTGACGGGGACGAGGGAACTGTCGGATTTTTTAAGCTTCTCAATTGCAGATGTGTCAAAGTTTATGAAGCTTGCTGGTTATATTTTATAATCACAACGTTGGGCCGTACATAATAAAAAAGCTGGATGGATTTGATTTAAAATATTAAATCCCTATATAGAAATTATAATTGTATGCTATCAAGTAAGAGCGGAATTGGTTTTTGATTTGGGTTAAATAATTTTTGAATGGAAATATCTAATCCTTCTGATAGTATAATCCATTAGAATTCCTGTGGCAGGGAAATTACTATATAGTCTCTCTCGTAACATGGTGGACGTAAGGATTGTTTCTAGTCCCAAGCTGGACAGGATTATTCGACACTTGCATTCATCTCAATACATACAATGGTTAGAGTTGAACATTTGACTGACAGATCATTCGGATTACGACTAGAGCAAATACAGGCAACTGAAAAAGGCAGTAAACTTAGATATAAAACAGAATTTTAAAATAGAATTGAAAGATGGATTATGGAAAAATTCAAATTTAATAGCGTAAAAAATTCCAAAGTTCAAAGTTCTCATCGCATTTACTTTGGGGCAGGTGACACATTGTCAAAGGCCAAACACTCGAACTCAGAGGCAGACTCTTTACCTAGTTGGAGAAGCATGACCTGTTCTTTTGTACTTTGGCGTGAATTTGCATGAGTATTACTTAGCCCTTATATTATGCATGCATGTTCCATCAATGCCACTAATAAGTAACCCTTTTTCCGATTCACCACCTTGCACGTCATGAAATATCGTAGGGGTCGTCCCATCCCTCCGTTGGACCCAAATAAGAAATCCAGCCAGAGGACACATGAATTACATGTATGTGGTGGGTAACATGGAGTCTCCGGACAAGCAGAACGGAAGTGGATGGGATTGTTCACATCCGAGAGGAAAGAGTTTAAAAATTCATTAAGGCACGTGGCCAAGCCTTGGCTAATTGGATTTGTTCTGCATCCCCTGTCCACCAGAAATGAATGGGTTTCCGACATGTACAACATTTGTTACCTTAGCTATATGATCAGTTCATGCCATTTCGAAATGTTTCCGTCTATCATGTATATGTACAGTTGATGAATCCCGGTATCTGGAAGTTCAAAATGAAATTATTTGCTGTTTCTACAGCTTGAGATAGAATAGATTTTTCGATCGAACCATGATGAATGAACTTTATCGGTTGATATAGTACGTGGTGATTCATTGCAATTTAGGAGCTGTCAATTGAACTGGACACGATATATTTCCAGGTGTTCTAGAGCTCTGATTATAAAATGGAAAATATTTCTTTGGGACACCTTCACATCATATGATAAAAATATTTTCCCTACAAATATCGATCCTTGTACTAGAGATCGGGTAAAGACTTTATTAAAAATAATTAATCATTACGGAGGGACATTGAACTCGTAATAGCAAGACTTTTTTTAAACAGAAATAATCAAATATCGTCCGGTCTGACCTTAATGGATTAAAATCAACGGAGGAGTAAGGATTCAAAGGGAAATGGTTATAAATAATTCTCTATAGACTACTCCTCCGTCAGATTGTAATTGATACTGAAGCTGAATAATTTCTAAAAATGTTTTGGGACCCTTCATGGATTTTTCGAAGTCAGGTTATCACGTGTCGTTAAGTGTTTGGTACCACTCGGCTTTAATGATAACTACAAGTTACATAAATTTTGCAAACAAAATATTGATCAGATCTTATGTATATCTGCATTTGTCCATCGATGTTATTATGAAGAACTGATCCGAATGAATAATATTAATGAAAGATTATAAAGAAATATTACTCTTTCAAATAATAAATCCCAGGCTCCTCTGCAGTGACTGCAGTATGTAGCTTTTCTTTCATGTCATCCTTACGGGGGTGTACATAATTTACACACAAGAATGACATTAAATATGTTTCAATGGAATAATCAATAATCCCAAATGACTTTCTGTAATTTCGGAAAAAATATTGCCTACCAAAAGGCAATACAGGATGATCAGATTACAGCAAAGACAGATGAATGGGTTAGAATAGCTTTTGAGGGTTTATTTTGTTTGATTGAATTGTTAGAGGATGGAAAAACTCTGTCATTTTGATGATAGAATTGATGGAAAGCAGAAAGAATTCAGCACGGAACTGGAAACTGACTTTTGCTGGAAAGCCATGTTCCTAGTCCGGACTGCATCTCCAGCCTTTCAGGTTTTACACAAAGCCTCATGTTTCTTCCCCAAAACTACAATCTACAGCTGTCATTTAACAAAACATATGATGAATTGGTCATTGTTCATTTCAGTGTATTTGTGTTTGTGTTCCGTTATTATTGACGATTGACTATTTCCTTGCTAATAGTACAGGGTGTTTCAATTGCCTTCCTTATGACATAATAGTTGGGTCTACGATGAGACATCAAAACGTTGATGTATATTGTATTTAGAAAATTTCATCATTTACATAACACTGTCTTTCTCTGATTGTACAAGATTATTAGCAATCCACTACGAAATTGTAGTTCTTAATTTTTTTAAATTACTTAACAGTGTTCCCACTGAAAGAAAATTATCGAAAATCAATGAAATCCGATTTCTGATGAGCAAATTCCATTTTTACTTAGTACCAGCAAATTACGATCAAAAGAATAGGAAAAACTATAACCTACCAAATTTGTATACAAATGTTATCAAAAGATTTTAAATTAAACGCAAAATCGGCATTTAAAAACTGTTCTCCATTGAAAGGTCATAAAAGGTCCACATTGAAGCTCCAAGCTATCATTTCAGAAACCAGGGCGTTAATTTACTTTATTGATCATTGCGAACTACATTACACCGAACTTGATACTTGAAAAATTTCCCTCACGAGCCGGGGTGAAGGTGTTAGATTGATTCAATTCAGATTGAATGGAGAAACGGATGAGTAGACATGATTAAAAGGGGCTTGGGATAGAAATACTAAATTAATGTTCATTCACAAGAGGATATTTAAACACAGAATACAAACTGTGGGGGGATGAGGACTGGATTAGCTGATAATTTGTAAACTCTGCACAGCTGGATGTCGTCCCTTCATTCATCTCAGGGTGAAGCGGCACCTTGGCTCACAATTCTATTTGGCTTATTTATATTATTCAATGACAGCTTTACCATCATATAATATCAGCCTCCTCTATTCAAAGACCAATTGTTTTAAAGTTCGGAAAAACTATTTCTTAGCTATTTATTTTGCATGGGAAATATTTCAATGTCAATAACAAGGTTAAGATTTATGATGCAACCATCGTAATGGCTGGAAAAATTAGTATTTTCTTGAAGTCTACACAAAAACTTAATAAGGTTTTGAAATTAGGTCTTTCCAAAAAGAATTTCAAGTAATCTAATCTAAGAAATATATTAAATGATAACTAATATCTACAAGCCTTGCGGATAATGTTAAAAAGATTTGCAACCCTTCATTTCTCAGTTTAAAAAAAATAGGACCACTTGGTAATGACAATGCAGACAGGGCTTGTGGCAGACATTTACAATATCGTTCATAAGCCCAGGTTTAATTTTAATTCTTGTGTATCAAATCAATTAAGTCACGCATCATTTCTTACACACGATGAAAGGAACCCGAAGGGTACAATTCTGCGTGAATATAATACACCTAGTTCACCCTCGTCTGAATTACGCCCAACAATTGTCTCTCTTCTGTGGCTCACCGACCACCACCCCAACCCACAACATTAAATTCAGCTATCCAACAATCCACCCGAATTGCCAGGATCAGGATGATGACGACGATTGGGAATGAGCAAGACTGATGATCCTGATTTTATATGAAATGACCCACTACACGTTTGCACTTATTTTGTTACGAGCCATTTGGATTCTAAAAACCATTGGTTCATTATGGACACCAAATAATATCGTCAATATCTAGCTCAAACAGTAGCTTCCAAATATTTTAGCTATGTTCAAATGTCCTAACTTTCAGAACGGACTACAGCATCTAAACTATTGGGTAGAGTGGATGGAGAATGCCGGGGTGATTAACCCTATTCAACACGTTTCAATTCCTCATCTTCCTTCGAAATCATCCCAATGAGACACGGCAGTGATGCTCCCTTTGTCCTTTTGTCTGTTCAATCTTTTAATCCAGGTTTTTAATTTGTCTCGCTTTCCATTCACAATGCACCGGCCCAGCCGGTTCCATCGCCCAATATAGACCCATCCGATTCTGAAAATGCCGGGAGGAAGTTTACTGCCTAGACTACTCCGAATCTTATAGTTCAAAGCTTCAAAATTATTCTGCAATTCCACGCACAATACATCAGGAATCATGATGCTTCACCCAAGCCACTACCAAAATAGCCCAAAGAGACTTGTTCTCCCTAGTATTAATTACTCCCAATTGGGTAAAATATCAAATGTCTATTAATGGAAACCTAGCATTTGAATAAAT
This sequence comes from Agrenia bidenticulata, assembly GCA_034694785.1. NCBI lineage: Eukaryota > Metazoa > Arthropoda > Collembola > Entomobryomorpha > Isotomidae > Agrenia > Agrenia bidenticulata. The sequence continues at coordinate 127,167 of JAQFYM010000055.1, forward strand.
ATTTTTGTTGTCTCTAATAACATTTCCAAAGTCCATTCCTAAAATTTTTACCAACTTTATGCCCAAGTAAGGTGAGCACTTATAATATATTTTGTACACAATGATTGACACAGCTGCGTATTCCCTTGAAATACAAACAACCCATAAACCACAGTGGCAAAAAAGGGCCCATGCAGTACTAGGCTGAAAGGCACAACAGCTCAGTCAATTACATCCACATGAAACCCATTTGTAGATCATCAGAGGGGGCTCATATTTTCTTTACTGTTTACTCCGCAGAACATCATAGCACCCCTCTTAGCGATCAAAAATATAGGACTGGAAAAAGCCGATGCAATCAGTTTTTTTAAAGGGAGGATATCCGGTGAGCACAGGTGTGATGATGACATCAGGAATTATTTGTAATATAAGGTTAGTCTCCTCTTTGTTCCTAATCTGTTAAATTAAGTGGAGTCCTATCCCCAAAATCCGATTTTTAATCGATTGTCTCATCTCCGCATTAAAAATAATACTAACTCTGTAAATCTATTCATGGACAGGCTATGGATATGAGTTAGAAATTCATAACATGTAATGTCACCATTTCCACTCTCAAGCGCTGTTGTTTTTATTATACTTGCAAACAGTCAACCTCTAGAATCGTTTGCAGTCATATTTTAAGATTGATTATCTTCAACTGTTATAATTAATTCCGTCTGTACGTTTTTAATTGTATGCATATGATACACGAATGGATTTTCGAAACCGCACGCTAAAATTCACAACTTTTTCGCAATTTGATTTTGATGTGCAGACTTTTTTAAATTAAATATTATCATAAACTTAATTACTTATGTGTGGCCCCAAACACACATGCACACTTACATGGAATGGGCCGGGTGTTTTTTTCAATGACAGTTCGTTTTCGAAATAAAAAATCTACAAGAAAGCATAATGTACTGGTTTGGATTTATAACTTCTAAAGAACTGAAATGACTCTGGCATGCGACATGAAGAACAACTGTGAGGATTTAAGATTTAATTGACCCTTCGCTACCGTAACTCAAACTCAGCTCATTTATCACAAAAAGGTCACGTAAGGTCGCGTGTCACAAGCAAAGCTGTTTTCCTAAGTGACTCCACTTGCTGGTACTGTTACACGCAGCTTAGCATGAAATAGGGAGATGAAACCTCTGCTTCCTGTCGTTCTTTCCGATCATTATAGGAAACAGAAGGTAATCTAGAGTCAATATCTTTTATGGACAAGGATTAGTTGATAAATTATTTACCTCATAAACAGTTGTGAGCCTGTATTTGCGGTGGTGAGTTGTGGTTTGCATAACCCGATGCAAAACACGTATCGTGAAAGCTGCTTGGAATTACTATCAAAATCTTAACAGTGGATAAAAACCCGACTGACTGACCACTTTGAAAATATCTAAATATGACTGCTGTTGTTAATTAACAATGAGTTCATAAAATCCCCAAAAAAGTCTTTCTCTACTAAATTCTAACTATGTATTATTTTGTATCGTACTTATAAAAATAAACTCATCCAGCTTTTGCTGATTGCTCATTACTTTCAGAAGTTTCAGAATGATATTTAAATATGAGTTTGAAATCTTTAAACCCTTTAAAACTTAAGGTACGTGAACAAATTTCACCACCATCGCCACATGAATCGACACCAACAGTACAAGCCATAAATGCTTCCTTCCTAATTGTGTCTTGATAATTTCTTACTTTTCTCCACCCACTTTCCCCTTCCATTTAACAAGATGCAATGAAAGGTCAAGTGTCATTAAAAGCATGAGGATGGACACTGAGAAGAGGACAAGCCGAAGGTGGGCTCTTCTTCAAAAGGATTGGGAAGGGGGGAAGAGCCAGTTAGTTCCATCTCAGATTATTTCCCCACAGTCTTGCGTTATTCCCACGGAGGATGGAGAAATAAAGGCTGGGAAACTTGACACCTGTCTCCATATTCCTACTTTCCCTTTCTCATCCGACTCATTCTCAAACTCTATTCAGTTTATAGCCCTGGTGGACTTATAATATACGAATACACTAGGCTTTACGAGCTTCTCACAATTCTGCAACTCTGGCTATAGCCGCATGTGTATTTATTCCCTTTGTAACAGTTTCTAAAACTCTCTGGCTCCATTGGAGAGCCTTTGATCGATTTTTCGAAAACCGACACAAGCGTTTTCGTTCGCTAACAAGAACTAAAAAAAATCAGGAATTCGAGATGGAAATCTATGGATGAATTAAGTGTTTATCTCCAGCAGTCCAGCAGCTATTGAGGCTTATTGTTGATCCGTATTGATTTCAGATTGCGTTCATCGAACAAAACAAGGGACAAAGTAGTATTAAAGTAAATAGTTTAAAAAAGTAAGGTTATCTAAAACATCTTTAAAGGTTTTATTTTCATATGACATCTTAATTACATAACCCGGTTTTAATTTAAATTCTAAAAGCTTTATTTCGGACTAGCTATTCAGTAAAGTTTATCAAGATTTACATTGCCTTCATCCCCCAGAATATTATTTGTGCATTTACACAAGTTTACATTAAGGTGTATGTGATTTCAGTAGATTAGGACATATTTATTTGTTTGGGAACTTAACTGTAGTAAATATGTGGTTGAAAAATATATCTTATTCAAATTTACGAAAGACGTTATTCTGTATACGTTACTCATTGTTATCTTCACGGGTCAGGGAAGATATTTACAGTTGATCGCCCGTTCCTAGGGTCTTCTGGAGTCCAAACTTTAGCTATCATTATTGACCCATACCTGTCGCCCTTCTCACTTGACCAGGACAGAGAGTGACCTCCTATCGGACCAAAGTCCCCACCTAATTGGGAATCGATGAATTAATATACGTAATGTAAATATAAAACATTTCAAACTTTACAAGACAACATTTAGTGCATTTTAATAAAGCAATAAAAAGAACATACCTCGGTGACTCTGAATAACAACTTTTTTGGGAGGTTCAGGAACAGGCCCTCTGGTCTCGGACCCATTATCCGTTTTTACAACATCGGTGAGGAAATTGATATAGCCTATGGCTAGTCTCAATGTGTCCACTTTAGAAAGTCGTTTTTCATAAGGCAAGGTTGGGATGTGGGCTCGGAGTCCTTCGAAAGCGTCATTAATGCTTAGCATTCTTTTCCTCTCTCTCATATTTGCGGCTTGTCTTTGCTGAATCTGTTGCTGAGGGCAGCGTCGTTTTCTCCTCCGGGTTCGAACGCTGTTTTCCTGGTCGCTGACACCAGAGTTTGGGGATGAGTCATCAAGGAGACCACATTCGTCATCCATGTCTGTAGAACTCTCATTGTGATGATTGTAAAAGGAGTCGGACATGAGTTCGAAATGGGAGGATTCGAAGAATTGACGATTCATTGTCTCTAAGTCGTAGTTTTCCATTCCCCCGTGATACATTTTGAAAGTTTTTAAAACACTTTTTTGACACAAATTATTTGAAATAGTCACAAGGACTTTTCAATCATTAATTTTTAACTTGAAGATTGAAAACTCCAATACTTTTGAATCTTATAACATGGGCAAGGTGAACTATTGCTTTACAAACCTTGTTATCTTGTCTGTATGTTAAAAAAATCCACAATCTAAATCTGAGTCCAAATTCTTTGAATCCTTCTTCACTATATTGTGCAGTAAAATGTTCTACAGCTTCTATTATATTTGATGACACTGGATAATGAAGGCAGGAGATGACCATAAGTGCCCACACGTGCCGTAACGTATGCGAACCGTGTCAGTGCATATGCCACTTCAATTCGACAATTGACAAATCAAACAGTGCAGTGCATTGCATTGCCCCACAATAAAATCCTTAGCCCTTGGGAGTCGTTCTCGATAATTGTAGCTGATTATTCCAGAACACACTTGGAAACTTGAGTAACTTAAAGAATCGTTTTCTTTGAAATAAATCTAAATATTATTTTTGGGTGTACGGTTGACTAGAAAATGACTAGATTGTGTTAATCCAAGTTTACACATGTACCGTGATATTGGTTGTGATTCTAGTAAATATAATGTTGGAGTGGACTTTGCTAAACCCTATCTGTCCGATGAATGAGAGATGAAAGTAACAAAGGCTGGAAACCCGTCCGGGGGTTGGATCGGGATACACGGGATCATAGAACCGAGGCGTGGTTCTGTCGCGTGTGCCCAACAGGGTAACAAAAACCTTGCACACGCCTTGCATTCATTGTTAACAAACAAATTCCTGCTTTACTTGGGTTTCTTAATAGTATTTGTTGTTTAGATTGTTGCTTAAAATAAATACTGATGGGTAACTTTATCGGTTTAAATTTTTATAAGTCTTTCAACTCATCCATATAAAAAGAAATATCTGTATTATGACAAGCTTGAAGCTACAAAGTCCAGACCTTGATTTCATGACCGCCTTAGCAGGGGTTCGTGGAGATTAGTAAAGCCAACCTGAATTTAAAACAAGTGAATTGTGCAATACAATTTCAAATGTAAGTTCAAAGTGTAATAGATTGACTACCTGGACAGGTGAACACAATCGATTGACAAATCCAGTAATTGACAACTTTGTGAGTTACTCAAACTGTATTGACAAGTTAATCCCTGTCTATCTATGCTCTATTGTTTGCTTTAAATGAACGGGCTATGGAATATGCCCTTCCCGAGTTATCTGAATCCCAATGAGTGAAAAGTATCCCGATCATGTCTATGGGACATTTCAAAATGCCGTATTTAAAGTACTAATTTTTAAACCCTACACTGGTTCATATAGGCTTGGTATAAGCCAACAATTGTTGACAAACTAAATCAAAATAGTTTAATGGAATAAATGCTCATATTTAACTAAAGCTTTGAGGAGTTCAGTATCAGAAATTTCCAGGCAGCAAATACTCATGCAGTATTTTGTAGGAACCCTGAATTAGTTAACCAATTTTTCTAATTTGTTAGCCAATTTTCTAATTTATTGTAAATATAATGCAAAACAGTTCCTATCAAATGAGCCACGTAGATAATAACTTTACAACCTGCACTTACAAATATTTTTATTGAGATTGAGGCTCATAAGTTAAGAGTAATAGCATTGCTAGTTTATTTCCTAATTTTCATACGCAAGGAAAACGTGTTTAAGTTGCGTGGCTTGAATATTTAATTTTTACGAGATTATTTATTTTTCCAGAGGATTGATATCCAATAAAAATTATCTGTTCATGACTCATTAAATACAAGCTTTTAATGAACTAAGGCTTCTTAACAATTCTTGGATTAATTTTATCCCTGTAGTTTAAGAGATTGCAAGATCCTATTGTTACAAGGTGGCCATTTCTACGCTCAAAGGGAACACAAAAGTGTCCAGGGCAGCATTCACTCCTTTCGTATTCTCGTGTTACAGCACAAACCTGTCCTTGTGTTTTGCAGTCTTCCTTTAAAAGTGTATTAATTAAAACTGTACGCTTGCAATAACAAAGGGGAATTAGAGGATTGTTTTAAACGTGTAGTCCTGATTACCTGATATTTAGGAATGATGGAATTCGATGAGCCTCCAGAGGAAATAATATTCGTAAAAGAAGGAGTAATGCTTCCTTGGTAGTTAGAAACCGTTCCAGGTTTCGAATTTTTAATAACCTCAGCTACGTAGGAGCCACCACATTTATGTTTGAATACTTGGCAGTTAGAAATACAGGAAAGAGCTACTTCTCCACATTGAGATTCATAGTCAGAATTTTGTGCAGTGATATTCGACACGATGGAAACTAAAAATATGAAACTATACTTGTAATTTCTGAAGCGCAAAATGTTTTTAATTCCATTAACTGTATTTGCTTTTGAAAAATACATATTAACCTGTTGACTCTCAAGATAGTTCAGACTGATTGTTTAATCTAAGGCAGAATGGGCTAATGATAATGATAGATGTGGCACAAAACAAATGCAGTAACTCCCGATTCAACTTAATTAATTTCCTCTACTTTCTAATTATCTGTAATTACATGTAATGTAATCATGTAGTGTCAAGCTAAAATCTGGTGATCTGAATACAAAAGCAGTCAAATTTGTCTCTCCCTGTTTCTCTGGAACAATTAAATTCATTATTAATGGGCTAATATGGGATACATTACTACTAAACAGTTACAATGAATGGATACATCAATTAACAAAATATCAATATTTCTGAAATAATTACCCTTATTACACGAAACTACACTTGTGTAAATATAGATAGTAAAAACTTAGGGAAAAACTAAAAAACAACTCCTAATACAATTGTGGATTTATCTTCCCAACAACATCCTTAATTGTCTATCTTTTCCAATGTTTAAAAAATTAACTTTATCTAACTTACTGACTAAACAAACTACCGAATACATTCATGATTAAATACATATCTAATTTCATTCTAATTTGTGCGTAACTGTTTGATGCTCTTCCTTAACTCTGTACCATTATACTTTTTATTGCATTCGTTTCTTGTGTCTAAAAATGCTGTAATGTAGTTTACCTTATAACATGAGGGTATCACTTCTATGAGATTAAAAAATTACTAAAAAGCACATACATTTAAGCACAATTAATTTAAACCGTTAACCGTAAGTAAGATTTCTGTGAATTATTTTAGTATTGCCCTATAGTTCCTGTGATGACTGATATAAAATAGAATATTAAAATTTCTGTTACAAATTCCTGGACATACGAACGTATTTCAAATTAGTAAGTTCATACTACAAAGATAATTTTAGAGAGTACCAACAATTTAAATATTAGCTAATCCTAGTTATTTTCCCATACAGTTGGACAAGAGAATTACTGTATAATTTTTTATCGATGAGTAAAAAGTGTTATTGAAAGTTCAGGTCAAATCTTTTAAAAACAAAAAGCGTAAACACTAGCAGTATTTTCTAAAAACCAAACTGTCATTGTACCCATTCCCACAAGTAAATGAACCCTTTAGTATTTAATGACGTAATCAAATGATACTCGTAGAATCACGTGTACTGAGAAAAATTTGAGCGTGCAAATAATTACACCCGAAAAACGAGCTTGTTGGGCATCTCAAAAACGACTAAAACAAATACTTTCAAAGTAAACCAAACAACACACTTTAAATAAAAAGACACAATATTCTAAACTAAATATTCCAGTACAATCTAACGTAACAATTTAAATAAAATTAAAACAAATTAAATTCTTGATTATTACACTCAACTTGATGTAAACATAAAAGATATGCGTGTTTTAGGATTCAAGGTTTTGCAATGACTTCATTATATATTTGACCTTGAAAAAATGTATGTCTGAGTCTGGTAAGAATCTTGAATAGCCATAGCCCTTTAAAATTTAGCATCATTACACCTAAGCATCACTGATTACCTGGAAACACAAAATCCATAGAGGATATGATATTCTTTTACGCACACAATCGTACAAAAAAACTCAATAAATTAAATGTCATCAAGTAAGCTTATTCGAAAATTTGGTCTCAAATTACCATGTGTGTTCTTGGGTGTTTAAAATTTACATGATTCTATATCTACTTAACAAATCAAAGTAAACCTCAGTCCGGAATAGTGAGTAACCAGTTTTTGCACTTTTCTTTGGCGTCATGCATAGTCCACCAATCAACCTGAGCTGATCCTTCAACCCTTTCAGAAATGCGACTGTCATAATTCAAGCCTGTTATACTAAATGACTCAGTCATTAACTCCGGCTCCCATATACCACTCAAGTAGTCCGTTTGCAAATCATCTGCCTTTTCTTTGGGTAGCAGCTTCCTTAAATCTTCAATCTTCTCATCTCTTGTCTTTGGGGGATACTCTGTTCGCTTCCAGGGCACCTTTTTGGTACGCTTCGGCTTTATTAACGACGTTTCCCTCGCTTTAAACTGCCAGGGCTGTTTTGTTTCGACATTTATCTGAGCCATTGGTTCCATTTCGCCTACAAGAGTCAAAATTATAAATCTTTTTTTAAATTTTATGTAAACTCAAGTCACAATTCCAAACTCAACCCGCTTTTATTATAATGAGTAATAATATTTGCTACCCAGTATGGCAGCCAAGGCTTCTCGAACTTCTCCCTGCCCGTGCTTTTCATCCCGAACAACTTTGGCCATCGCCTGATGCCCAGGTAACTCCGGGTAGCTTTCTCCATCGAGAAGTTCCAACGGGATGGGAAAGGGGGACACCCGGGTATTGGTCTCGAACATCGGGCCTCTACTCTTGAGGCCTTGTGCCTTGCGAGAAAGTTTTAAAGCTTTCCTATGCTCATCTGAATACTTGTCTCGTATAACTGACACACTTGGCTTGGGGTACTTTGCATCAATTGCCAGAGCCTTTGTTACTTCACACCATTGCTTAGCCTTGTAGAAGAGATAGGACCGCCGGTTATCGCTGTCTTTTATGTTCTGGTGAGAGTTTTTAATTTCTTTAAGAATTATTCTAGAGGCTGGAATGATCTTACTCTTTCTTGTACTTTCTCCCATTTCCTTCCGTTGTTTTTCTTGTAGTACAAATTCACGAACTTTCACTCCATTCTGGAAGGGTGGGGGCTCTGCTGTGTAAGACCCAGTTTCGTCACAGTACATCTTACTTAGAGATGGTATCGTTGAGCTTATGTAGCTTGTTCCAAATTGGTCGTATTGGTTAAAATGAGGCTTTACATGGTTTTCTACGAGTATCGCTAATGAGGCAAGGCTATCTTCGCTCTCTGAGCATTCTGATGATTCAGATGCTGGAGTTACAACTGCCGTTTTTAACTCAGAGTGTGTAGGGGATTGATCTCCGTCTTCTGAACTTGTGGTTGACGAGGAAGAGGATATCGATTCTAATAAATCTGGTGATCTATATGTTAAACTATCCATTTCACAGACGATTCTAATGAGATTTTAAATGTGTGGGTAGAAGCGGATGTGCTATTTTCGGTTTCTTGACCCAAAATACCTCCAAATTCCTTCACAACCAAATCCTTGGAACTAATAACAGGAAAAGCTGGGCATGAATTACTTGAGAATTTTCGCTCACGCATACCTGTACGTGTACGAAACGAGGAGTAGAGATATCTCGATTTATTGATCTCTTTATACATAGAAAAGCCTAAAGTAAGATAAAGTTTGTTCATTTCACACCTCAAGGAGTAAAAAGTTTCCTTTTACAGGCTTACCAACTCTTATACACTTTGATGTCGGGATCAAAATAGTTTTACAGGAAAATCCATTCAGAAATAGTAGAGAGTTTTATCAGATTAAACGTCTCCTTTAATTACAATATATCTCTCTTAATATTACATAAGACCTAAACCCTGCTGTGAAGTTCTGAACTTTTTGGAAACTCCTCGACTTATCTTTGGACAATATTTCCTGTGTTATCGTCTTCGGAGCCAATTTACAGTAAAAAAAATCTTTGTTCGTTGAGGCAGGGGAATCGATATGAATCGCATAATAGTTTCTGATGCAGAAGAATGTCCATCATCGGTCATCTATCACATTCCCACATTCCCGTAACGTGTACAACACATTCGTAGTACCTACTGTTATTGGGCATAGTCAAAGATACGAAGTTGTATAGTTCAAGCTTAGACACGCGAACACTGGCATTTCTAAAGGAGTGAATGCACTTTGTCCAATTGTGAATTCTTTAGCTATACATTAAGCAGAGTTCTACTTCTTGGATCGATCCCTGTCACTGTATTCAACGAATTAAAACACATAGCAGGGGAGTTGTAAGGATTTATACAAGACACTGATTTACTACAAGAGCTGTTTTTTGCTTGTAATACTTGCTGCCAATGATTATGAATGAGATCAGGAGAACTTTTCTAAGTCCACAATTAGTCAGCCTAGAGACTAAAGAACGAGTAGAGATATTTTCTTGGAATTTTCAGGATGTAAGGTTTTGAAATAATAATTGATTAATTGGACACCTTTAGTTAGCTGATTGAAGTACCTCTTTCGTACTTTAGGATTTACAAATTTATAAATACATTTTTATAGCGATGATTGACCATTTTACTCTTTTTTTTTAATTCTACAATGCTGTTAACTGGTATTCATGACGCATAGTTTCGTAGAGGTTAAATTCTTCGCGTGATGAGCAACTACAGTTATTGAACGATACTTAATGCTGAATCTATTCTAGGCACTCGGAAAACAATCGGGTGAAATATTCTAGCTATGATCCTTGTGTAAAATATTTTAAACTATTTATTCAATGATCAATCGCGTAACAGTGGCAGCGTTTTTGTGAAAAATAAACTCATAGTGGGAGGTGCATGAAAATACATGACAGGGTAACCAGGTAGGGTAAAGCATTTTATACGGGCTTGTTTTTAATCTGTTTTAAAAACGACGATTTTTGAAGTTGCAAATTCATTTATCTTCAATGCCAATCTGATGAAAGCATTGACTCTGAATGGCCAATATAACATGAAGGTATGATTATTTGTATTCAAGTTATTTCCTGTTAAGTTGTTGAGTAAAAGTTGAGTTGAGTTGAGTATTTTAAGAAAATTGGCTTGAGTTGGAAATTTTTATTTGGCTATAAAATAAAAAGCAAGGACAAGGGGAATAATGTGAAATGATTATGATACCTGAGTATTGTATGGTTTTTTTGAAAATAAACTGTTGTTAAGAATTTGAAAAATAACATAAATAAAAAGTTGAGCAAAATAATCGATTTGCCATAGACAACTTAAAGCTGTACTAGTTTACCTTATATAAAACCTCGTGATGCCTACAATCTAAAATGAAATGATATATCTCACTTCCAAAGTCACTAGTAATTAACTCCCTTCTGAATTTCTGACATTATTTCATCCTCTTTCCATGAGTACATATTATATATTATATTTCAAGCTATAAATTTGTAAATTCTGGAAGGAAAATTATAGTTAAACACAAGCTACTACTTAGAGTCCTAGTATGCATCACGTCAATGAGACCATTAATTCTCATCGAATTTCTCTTAACTTTTCCATTACGAGGCATATAAATACAGTGAATTTGAATCTCTCTGTGCTACTCCTTTTAGCCAATATGATTGTGGACGGAGAAAAGGAAATAAATAATCAATATCATCATCATCAATATTTAATTTTACCTGAAAAATTATAACCTCTCTGCAAATTGGTATTTGTAGTGTAATTTCATTTACTATTCATCTACAAACAGTTGATGGTAAATTTTTCTCTCCAACTCCCACTCAAAACCAAAACAATTATTTTAAAACAATTCCAAGTTTTGTTTTCGTATTTTCAACAAAAAAATAAGCCTACGACTCAGACTACCTAATTGCATACATCTGTCCGCCTTTGTATTCCTCATTTATTTTCATGTATTAATCTAAGCAAGAATTCTATAAGAAAGCAGCATGATTCCCACGTCTAATCTCCACTCTCCTATATTTTACTCGGACTATCACAATAGACTGTTTACCTACTAGATTTGAGGTAGTAGTGTGAAGGGAAGATAAAGACTAACCTAATTTGATGCTGTCAAGACTAATAAATTAGATGAAAAGAGCAAGCCAACCCGGAACAAGGGGGAAATGCACCGTTTCTTGTGTATTCTTTAACAGAATCAATGATCCACCCGAAACTCTTGAGATTGATCGGAACTTTTTTTTACCATGCCCTACATTTATATTACCTTCCAGTTTTATTTACACCTTAACCACTTGGGCATCGAAATTTCATTTTTAAGCCTTTCTCAAGTTTTCTGCGAGACACTCCTCAGTCCTCTCCTGGGGTAATCTAAAAGGAATTTCCTCTTCACAGTTTAAGAAAAGTTCCTTAGCTCTTGATGCTAAAGAGAGAAATAAATAGCCCTTGAGTAAAAGTGTAAATAAATAAATACACTTCAGGACTCATCAAGGTGAGAGAGTCTATTCAATTTTTTGATTCGTATACACTTACAAAATTCGTACATTGGAGCCTGTCCTTACTGATTAATAGGTCCATTAATTTGTTCGTACATTTAAGGGTGAAGGGTGATATTGAACTCATAATACTTGTGCCATGTGCCAATAAGGAGGTAAGATACTGACACATGAACCCAAATATTTTATTATGTGAGTGAGTTTGTTACCTTGGAATGTGAGAAGATATAAATTATCTAGTGCACTACTTGAATGGCATTCATTGTCAGTTTAGTTCAGGGCTCTTTTGACATGCTGGGTTATAATTGATCCAAGTATTACCCTGATGGGCAGTTTATATCATGATTATGGCCACCATATATCTCTTCATACATGTAACGATTAAGGCGTGGGGACTCCTAAAATCCTAAGTAGTTTAAAACGCTATGACCACAACTGCAATCACAATCAGAACGTATATGGGAAATTCGATTCGATAAAATATTCATGGTCTTCGATCACGATAGCTTGTACAATCCGAGCTTGGGACGTACAGATTCCCAGGAGTTGGTGTTGTTAATGTCATTCTGTTCAAATGTCTCATGCTCCGTATTCCCATGTTAAATATTTTTCCAAAATTGTGGCCTCCAATTTTTTTCGGCATTAAAGACCCCGCGGTGTATGTGGACTGACTGAATCAACACAGTACATGTACATGTGCCAATACAGGACAACGAACGAAGAAAGGTAGAAAAGAAGGACTTATAATATTGCTATCTGCCCACTTGATTTGTATTATCCCATGTCAGTTGAATACAAGTAGACAGGGCGGATGTATGGAATAGCCTGGAATAGGACACGAATGGTTTGTGTCCAGTAAGGCACACATCGTCATTCAAGTATATATCCAGAGCTCTAAGCTATTGATGATATACATGTATGTGTGTGTGTAATAGCTTTACAAATATCGACAGCGAATTCGCCTATAATTGTGCAAGGTTGCGTTGAATTTTATATAGATTTCCCATTAAACTTCATTACCTTACACGATTCAAGTCTGGTATAATTTGGCTGGTATATATTGGTGACACTGTCGGTCTGAGTCGATCAGTTCTTACCGAGACTTTTGACAGTGGCTACGTGTAATAAAGTCAGTAGTGTTGATAAAAAAAATTCGTTATTTTAAAGTTTACAGATTCCCCTACAGATCTGATTGAAATCCTTAGCAGAGGGTCTGGGATCCTTAAACGAGTTCGAAATGTACTCGAACATTCAACGGACGAGTCAAACTAATACTAAGTACACGGATTACTTATCTCAACTTCAGGATGACCACGTGAGACAAGTAAATACTCCTCCCACTCCAATTGTCAAGGATAAGGCGACAAAATTCTCAGATATTTTTTCTCAAGATGAGAGTAACGCTTTGAAACTATACTTTTTACAAAAGGCTTCTAGTTCTCCTAACATCATTTCTGATAAAAGTACTAATTTCAGTGATGACGAGGAAAAAGTTGCATCGCCTATTAGCAAGCGTCGTAGGTCGGCAGACCAAAATCTTAATACTGAACATGCTGACCCCGTTGACCCTATTTTAGTACATGAGCAATTTGAAAACAAACTAAGAACTAGTAGTGAGTCTGTAGCCAATTTAGTGTACTCTAGTATTCGACCTAATTACCATGAAACTAACCCTACTAACCTCCCTACGGGATCAGATTCAAAACAAGACTATGACCCGCATGAGCCTCTTCCTAATGTTGATCAATTAGCATTAAGGCATGAGTTATTGAATAACATTAGACAAATTAGTCGTGCTACCTATTTCGAAGATCTATACACGGGAAAAGTTGCTCATAATGACGCCCCACCGGAAGCGGAGATTCTTGAGATTTTACAAAACTCATCCAATCAACAGGAAGAGTTTGGTAAAGATACAAATTTCAACCAAGGGGTCGACACTGAAAAAAGGGTTGAGCATTGGGTTCAGGAATCCGTCAAGAATTCAATGGAAAACGAAGACATCCCTATGGAGCATTCCTTATTCCATCAAACAGTCTGGACCCCTCTGGAATCCTCCAAGGACCAAGATACCGACTTTGACCCACCCTCTGATCCAGAATCCCCTGGAACTCCACAAACGGTTAAATCCGTATCAACGCAACCCGTACCCGTTAATCCTGCTAAAACTCTTAGTAATTCCACAAATGATCTGACTGCAAGCTTACCTGAGACGCATCTTCCAAAACTCACTAACCCTTATAACAAGGCTTTGATCCCGAATTTTGATCATGAGAAAAGACCCTACAGTTTCAATCAGTCGGAATCGAGTCCCTTCCTAAGTAATATTAGCCCTAGCATGCTTCCTAGTAATGCGATCAACGCTTCATTCGCAAATAGTCCAGTTATGGCTTCTCAGTTTTTAAGCCATAGACAAAGCCCAATCCAGCCTATTGGATACCAAGCTCCAAATTCCATAACAGCTAGCCATTCCCCAAGTAATTTTTCCCGTCATTTGGTTTCACCTCCTATGAATAATAATGACGAACAGGTCCAGAGATTGATGCAAAGGAATGGGATGATGGTCAAAGCTCCCCTAAATAATGTAGCCACGGTCGGAGTGAATACGGTGAGGAAACAGAATAACTATCATAGCAACAATGCAAAAGTCAAAATCCCGAGGATCTACCAGAGACAGAATATGAATCAATGGGTTGCCAAGAAAGTTTGGTTTTATATGAATGGAGATGAGAGGTTCCCTCGGATGGAGTATCGATTTAGGCCTCGAGATCTTCATAATATGGACGTACTTCTTAATTTGCTGAATAAAAAAATGCCACAGCTTCCCACCGGGGCCAGACACTTATTTACAATGGATGGGAGGATGATACATTCTGTAGAGGAGTTGCAGAACGAGCAATCTTATGTCGTGTCATCCACAAGAAAATTTAAGGTAAGGTAAGTATACAACGTGTCTATTTCAAATAATATATTCACAGTGCTGGATTGATTTAATATCAAATATGTAAACAAAGACAAGTAATTGTAGGTTTAGGTTTTAAGCACTTTATTTGGAAATAGTTGGCAATGATGCAGAATTAGCTTATGTTTTTTACCTCATCAAGATGTTTTGCATAATCACGGCCGTCTTGTGATTTACACCTGTGAGGTTAGCAATTATGTATTCCTTACATCAGAATGTGATTAGCATAAACCCATCTGAATTAGTTCCTTCTAAATTATAAACGATCCAGGATGTATTATTATTATGGGAAACTTAGTAAATGAAAACGAAAAGGATAGTACAACGTAAGGGGGTTTTTCCGGCCCAACAAACTCTTAAGAACTTTTTTCGACGAATTCTGAGGTCA